>JANSTX010023094.1:0-15620 GCA_027564355.1 Penthetria funebris | reverse complement strand
GGTTGAAAAGACTATTTGGGTCAAACTGGCCTTGGTCGTTAAAGAAAAAATAATAATAATAATAATAATAATAATAAATCAGTATCTTTTCCCAGTAGAAGTCATAATTCAATTGCAAATTAAAATAAAATTAGAGATATAATTTTACGTGAGATCAATAAATATAATCTTTAGGTGTGTAAAGTTTCAGATCAGAGATATCAAATATTTAGATAAACTGCGAAATGCGAATATATTTCCCGTTCTGCATAACTGATTTGTTATAGGTAGTAATATTATTCTGTGATATTGATCACTAAAATTCTCACTTAAATAGATAGATACTGTGAAATAAGGCAATATTAACAATGACTAGTGACATTATTTATATAATACAAGCAAGGGATCTAGAGTGAAATATAAGTTCATCTTAAATTATGAGTATATTAATTATTAATTAATTTGTACTCCCAAAAATATGCGAGCAAGATTTGAAACAAAGTTATTATACTTACTTGTATGTAATACATACTCCCTTTACTGCTACTTTTGTAATTTAAAATCAAATTATAATCAATTATATTTCAGACTGATCATCTTACAAACAATGTGAAATAAACAAAAAAGCTGAAATTATAATTAATTAAAATGGTTAATTTAAAAAAAATATTTCAAGATTGGATAAATTTTCGTCAAATACAAGCATTACTATGGAAGGACTTCCTTTTGCGAATAAGACAGCCGGTATGTAAATGTGTAATAATTTTAATTAATTAATTAATTAAATGAATCAAAATGAATTTCATCTCAACAGTTTTACAATTTTGAATGTAGATCTGTGTTCAAATAATCTAATTCTATACAGTTACCAAAATACTGATGTTTATCAAAAATATCCATTTACCACCATCAATTGAATTCAGCTAAAGTACTAGTGGTAAGGTTAAGCACATATATTGGATAACGCTCACTGACCTAGACAGCTGTTGTGAGTGAATATCTCGTACAGCCGAAACTTTAATTACATATAATTACACATATGATGTTGTATTAAGAATCTTTTGGTCCAAAAACAATGCCAATTAAGAATTTGTGTAGATTGTCGAATTTTGATGCGATAACCACAATAACTAAATGAAGAAAATGGAATTACACCAGCCAAACGCTGAGGAGTTCAGTAGATGCTCTTGCAAGATATTCACTTTACTCAAAAATAGAACACGAACAATAGAAAATCTGGTCGATCAAAACTAATTTAGCGAATAATGGTTAGTTAAGAGGCTGATATCTCATTACGGTGATATGTGAGGCGAATAGATTCTGCTTCGAAATGATGTTGTTCGTTAATGATGAAGCTATTTCATTTATTAAACAGAATTATAGATTAATGTAATTAATAAAATTATTTCTTATTAAAGTCTATTTTTGGCTTTTTTCTCTCTTTTAAGTGGATGACATTACTTCAATTCGTTTGGCCATGTGCAATCTTTTTGGCATTGTATATTTTAAGGAATCGATTTCAATCAGTTGACATTGAAGCATGTAAGTATATTTTTAAAAAGTTTGTGAATTAATTTAGTGATCTTAATTGATATTATAAGTGGAAGAAATACTTACAATGATAGTATATTTTTAATATGATGCCTTTTTATACAGAGTTTTTATTGTTATAATTTGTTATCCTGTCTTGATCCTAGCTGGAAAACTTTAAGACTATACATTAAATTTATCATAAGTTCATTATGTATATATGAACTATTTAGAAATGTTTACTTTAAGAATGCGCATGTATGTTGCCAATGAGTTCAACACAATGTGCGGATACTAAAAACTAAACGTTTCAAATGGATATAAAACTTCTTCGATATTGCGCTTTATCTACTTGCAATATGTTCTTAAATTTTCTTTTTCTAATAATCTTGTAATGTTTGACAATTGATTAATTTAAATTTTAGGTCAGTATCAATCTCGGCAATTGCCGACCAAGGGTGAAATGTTACCATTTTTTCAATCTTATATTTGTTCGATAGAAAATGAATGTTTAAATACAACAAATTATGAGGAAACTGCAAATTATGAACGAGCACCGTAAGTATTTAATTCGTTAAATATTCTCCAAATAACAATTAGGATTGACTTCTCTGATTTATTTATCACTATTTACAGACACTGAGATTTTTGTATACACGTGGAATATGATTGCAAGATATTGTCCATAATGGACCTTCTAATATACCAAACTAATTTTATATTATAACTTTTATATGTGATGAGTTCAAATTAAATCTTGATCTGTATAACAATATAAGTGCATAAGATGGTGCGATACCATGATTTTAATTTGCCGTTTCTAATATGCATATAAGATTCTATATAAATATATCTATAACTATATTTGATACTTACTAACTGGAAAATATAGGATCAAATATAATAATTCGGTTCTTCGTTGGCATATTTCAGTAATGTGTGGTGTACAAATCTTCAGCTACTTAGTTTGCTATTGTCAATCACAATCATTCGCAATTATTGACGTAAATCGTTATCTAGTTAAGTGGTATCACATGGAAGTAAAGATTGATTGAGTAATCTAGGTGGTAATCGTTTAATTCCTTTCTCATCGGATTACTTATGGGTTTCTAATTTACTTGAAATTATTGTATTAAAAGAGAATATAATTATTTTAATGATTGCAATAATGAAATTATTATTATACCTACACTTTAAGTACCATATTAAGTCACGAATGAATAATTTACTACTTAAAATAAATTTATTAGATTTCATCAAAATTTTTATTTGAAATTGATTTATTTTTGGAAATTTTTATAACTTTCTTTACTGTAGAGATTTTCTTAAATACAAGAGGTCGGGCGAGAAACACTTACCCAAATTATTATTAAATTTTTCATTGAATGCAAAATGTATAGTCTTCAGATCATCAACTTTTATTAAAATTTGTTGATCGATATCATTAGACTCTGCTTTATCTTTGATTTTTGTTTATTTGATGTGTATTTGATCACATGATTGTGCTAATGATTTATTTTTTGGTTAAAAAAAAACCCCTATGGCTAGTGCTTAGTTAATTGTAAAATTTAATTCTCATTGGCTAACAAAATATTTTAATGTGGTACTAATTATTCTAGGGTAACACCAGTTTTGAATATAATGCAATTATTCATAAATGAGAAAAGTCTATTCGACGCTATTATAAATTTACCAGAAAAAATGAATTTCCTTGGAGTGATAACGACAATAGCTACCCATGATAAGTTCTATTTAATACAAGGTATGTAAAGGGATGACTAGTACTAGTAGTTTACAGAACAATTTTTTTCTTGGTATTGAAAATTTGATGATTATGCATTTACTAAATAGGTACAATTAATTATTTTACAGAAAACGTTAACACGCTTAATAAGCATATTGATAATTACACAGAAATGATTGGAGATAATTTTGATATCAAAACAGTATGGTCAGGTTAGTGATATTAATTATAGTTTATATTTTTAATCAAAAATATAGACATTTTTATTTGAACTGAAATCATGCTTTATTTAACATTTCTTGACGATATTCTTTATTATCTGTTTTATGACGTACCCTAAAAACATCTAGGTAATTCAAAACATCTTTAATTTTACTTCCACATAGTGTCACCGGTAACTCAATCACTAGAAATGTCAATCCTTCCTGATATATAATCGGTATTTGAAAGATATGGGTATCCGTTGTGTTTGTAACTATAGTTCACCAGCATACAAGGCTGCTGTTTAACATATTTCGTGTAATTTTGTGGTTATTGTAGTGCATACGGTACTTCACATTCTTCGTTCTGTATTTTGTTGTATTGTTTTATACATATATTGTCGTCCCTGGAGTTACCCATCAATCGTTACCCCGTATTATTTTGCTGAAGCCCCATTTGTCTATTTTAAATGGATTCTTAATTATTGCTATATATAGCTGTACACTAATTCAGTATTTTGTTTTTGAATTATTCCTATTCCTTTCGCTGTGCAGGTTCATTTATCGTCGCCATTTCTCTATTTCAGGCATATTGTAAACTGTTAAGTTCAATACAATGAAACTCTGGTTTCAAACTCAAATATAAACTTAACTTTTTACCATTCTGTCGGTAGGGCCGCTGGTGACTTGAAGTCATCCGAAAACTTGGAAAATAAATTTGGTTTTATAACTGCAAAAAATAGATTTAATTAAGAAATGCATGGATTTATCATAATGTTAATTAATTGACAATATCCGAAAATATTCACAAATTAGCATGTACGAAAATACAGTTTATAAGTGGGATTTTTATCGTTGATGAATTGGTTTTTATTTTTGATGTAGATTCAGGTGTAAAAAATATGCATTTTATTGTCAATATTGTTCTTGCTTATCTTAGACTCGGATGTTGTATGTTGGCATTGAATCAAACTAATTGGAGTCTAACTAGTCATCTTAAAGATTTTAATTTCACTAATGACATATATTTGTCTGCTTAAAAAACTAAGAAATACATAAATGGGAAAATTGGAACTTTTGAATTAAAAAGATTATGTTTCAATGGCATCCCCTCCCACGGTCAATGGTAAGAAAATAAATGGAGTAAACGACTTCTTTTATTTGCGAAGTTGTTTGTCAATAAAAGACCAAATATTTTGTATGTTAAATAGAGCAAATTACAAAAAAAAAATTTAAGTTGCATATTTTTAAAACTTATTGTTTATCGGTAATATTATATGGCTGCAAAACTTGATTTTTGACATAGGTGCCATTATGGGTAACGACTCTGATTTAAAACTTTCCAACACAATTTTTAGATGATATGACATTCTCCAAAAGTGGTGGTATATTATGTGGTAAACCATTTCCTAGAAGTAATAACATTAGATTTGTTGAAAATGTATTTTATCATGAAGATTACAATGGTCCAGATAAACATGAATTGGATGCAATGCCAAGTAAGCTACATACATATAATAAGTGTGTAATTGGCAGTTTTTAGAATACATTAATAAATAAAATTTTAGCTAATTATTGCAAACAACTATATTTGGATGTAACAAATACAAATCACGGAAAAATTACTTGGAGTATTGTTAAACCTGTAATTCAAGGAAAAATTTTATATGGTCCTAAAAGTAAAACAATTGAACAGATAATTTCATATGTAAGTTAATTATACGTCAAATTTTAGGATATATTTTGATTTTATTTGAATATATATTTGAAGTGTGTGTAAAAATAAATAGTCAATGTGTTTCTGGTTACCGTAATATTTTAGGGAGCAGTTACCCAATACCTACAGCGCTTCACTATCATATTGCATTAAATTATTTGCAATTTGTATCTAGATTTATTACAAATTTTTTCATTGCTTTAAATATTATAAACGGACATTGCAACGGAAAATTCTAAGTGTTTAATTTTCAGAATCAAGCCTTACGCCTCAAGGGAGTAATATTAATGCAAGAACAACAAGAGAAGCTGCATAGGTAAAAATTTCATTCATCCGAAATTTAAACTATTTGAATATGTAATAATTTAATAGTCAAATTAGTTTCTAGACTCTGTACTAATGTTATAGCGATTATAGAGTTGTTTTATAAGAAACCTATTAGCATTTGTTGCGAGTATTTGTCTTGGAAACTCGCAGTAATAAGTTCAAAACTAAACAAAATATAAGGACACAGAAATGAAGATCTTACGTATTATCACCGTTCATTTACTTAGAAATAGAATCACAAGTGATTATATCCGAATTGATTGTCAAATTCAAGACATACCATGATGTACAAGAACCAGAAAGCATAGTTGGAGATACCATGTTGAAAGAATGCCAGATAATAGAATCGCAAATATTGCAATGAAATAACACCCAGGTAGAACACGGTCGATAGAACGACCTGCGAAGAGGCAATCTTTCCATTCAGTTTTATTGAGTCGGATCTTTGATTGTTATCTGAAATTAAATATTAAATTTTATAGAATAAATTATAAAATTTGAATTTTGTTGTAAAATTGCATATCATAATATTTTGTTGATATATACCATATTTGTTGCAGTTAGAGTTGAAGGTATCGGAGTCGCAGTCACGGTCGGAGTCGGTATCGCAGTGGTGGTCAAAGTCGAAGTCATATCAGTTTTGCAGTTTGCGTTGAAATCTTTATCGGAGTCCCTTTTACAGTTGGAGTCAATTCAGTGGCCGACATCATAGTCGCAGTGTGGTACTTAAGCTTCTGAACTGATTTAAAATTCTTGATAATAACTTAAGATTTCGTTAAGAATGAAATATAATTAATCAATTTGGGTTACAAAAAATGCATATTTTATCATAAAAAAATATTATCCTTCAATATCACATTTTGAGGTACTGAACTCATTCTCGAAGGACAGAAAAATTTCTCGGTTCTTTTTACTATATCACCAAATGCTTTCCATCGAAAGAAATCACTTAGCATCTGCATTATGTATGGAACCTTTTGGTGTCATTAATTAAATTGTTAATATTACGTCAAATGAAAACATACAAATAAATTTATTTAAAACTTTCTTTTTCAGGCAAATGAAACATTTGATGAATTTAATAATTTGAAAATATTCATTTCAACATTAGACACTATAATTACAATGTTAAAAGTAAATGAGACGTTCAGAGGCAAATTTAATAATTTAGTTGATTTAGCTAAATCGCCATTTATTAAGAATATTGCCAAATCGTTTGGTATTGAAACATCAATGATAGAAAATATTCTATCGACCTTAACAAACGATGAAGTTAGTTAGAGTTTCTTTGATGTCATTTTCTAAATTTTAATTAAAATACACAAATTGTTTCTGTTTATTATTTAGACTATTGCAACAGTCATTGGAACCATTAATAATATTTTAGAATGTTTTTCGGTCGATAGATTTATACAAATTAATTCAGAAAAGGAATTAGAAGATGTGGCGAATACATTAAATGAAGACAAATTATATTTTGGTAGTGTCTATTTTAATGAACCAAATCCAATAAGTGAATTTTCATATAAAATAAGAATGGAAATTGATAATACACCAATAACAATTGAAAATAAACATAGATTCTGGTTTCCAGGACCAAATGATAATTTCGAATTACAGATGAGGTATCATAGAGGTTTTATACAACTTCAAAATGCGATAGACCGTGGTATTATTAAAACAAAAAGGTATGAAAAAAATGTAATTACCAAGGAAGTGTCTGATCGAACAAGTACTACAACAGAGTTTCTAAAATTAAGTTCTATTGATGAAAACGATGATGAAGACGACGAAGATGATGCTAAGGATTACTTTGTTGATTTCGATAATGAAGAATTTGATGAAATTACAAATACAACCGGCGATGAGGTGATTTTACCAATAACAGAAACGGTTACAGTAAATACGGAAGAGAGTGAACAAAATATCACCAATAGTCCACTGTTGGATATTATATTTGAAAATTTAGGTCCGCACATAAATTTAACTGATGATGATTTAAATAAGTTTGTCGGTGATGATGGTACAGTTTTAGGAGATCTTCTTAATCTTAATGCTGACGACGATATTGGTGATAGTGTTTCAATACATAATAGAACAAAACGTTCACCTCAATTTGCAGAATTATTTAGCTCCTTCTTTGGCGGATCTGATTCAAAAACTGACAAAATTATCGAAACATTTGACATTGATGAATTGAAGTCATTTACTAAGCAATTTCCATATCCAAAGTATACAAAAGATACATTTAAAAGTGGTTTATATATGGCACAATCAGTTCAATTGGCATTTTTTTTTGCATTAATTGTATTGGTCTCATCCTCGGTACGTGAGAGAATTTGGATGAAAGAAAGTGGAAATAGTATGGTGAGTATATAGGTTTTAATTCATTTGTTAAGCAAAAATATACCTACTAAAACTAATTCACTTAGAAATATGGTTGGTGGGATGAAGTAATATGATTGGTGAGACGAAGAATGTGTTTATAAATTTCCTGCATTTCTCAGTATATTTCGGATACTTCAGGGTTACAATAATCTATTAAGAATTTAGTGCACTTGGGAAATTTCGTTCCACTCTCATTGTGACTTTCGAGAATATTTACCTTTAACATTAGGTTATTTGGACAGTTTTTATTATTGTTCTTAGTGGTGAATGGAGTGACTGACAAATATATAGAGGTTACATAAGTCACTTTGTGTCCGATCAATTATTTAATTAGCATTAAATATTCGAAGGTTTTCATGATCGTAGTGTCACACGATGCACCTTTATAGCGTACACAATTCATATAGAAGTTTTCTCAAGTTACAATTCAGATATGTAACCTGTTAATTAACGTAATTCACGTAATGAATTTGTTAGAAACCTTGTTTTTTTTTAGCATTTTAACTACTGATCAGTACAAGAACATCAATTTTCTATTAAATGTAGAATATAAAAGTTATAGTTTTCAATGCTTTAACATTTATCGGGATAAACCTGTGAATATATTGACTCCCAAAAATTAATCAGCTTTAAGGTTTAACTGGGAAATCGCAATATATGTCAAAGCGGATAATGCAGTTCTGTCTAAAGTTTACGAATCATAGATTAAAAACAGGATGTATTTAGATTTATTATTTAATAAACATTTTTATATTCACAGATAATGCACGTTATGGGGCTGAAAAGATCATCTGACTGCATATCTTGGGTGATAGTTACATTAATTGAATTATCTGTTATATTTTTATTATGTTGTATAATTTTATATACTGGGGGGATATTACAAACTACAGGCAAAATATTTTTATATTTTTATTTATTCATTTTTGGACTTTGTGTTATATCATTTTGGTATGGTTAATTATTAATGGGATAAATAAAACATAAAAAAATAATAAATAAATTTATTTCTGTAATTTATAGTTATATGATATCAACATTCTTTACATCAGCCGGCACAGGATCAGTTTCTGCTGTGATAATATTTTTAATAACATTTATGCCTTATATAATAATTATATCCTTAGGAGCTACATTAAGTTTTGGCGCAAAGTTTGCAGCTGTAAGTATAACAGTTAATCTGTGAATGATATGGAACACTGATATGAAATTGTAAACAAAAATTTTTGTTTTGAATTTTTAAATACTTTTTAAAGTTCCTGCTAGCCTGGTACTAAATTTTAAAAATCCTTAGCATTAAAACTTGAGAAAAATATAATGTACAGAAGCTTTGATCTAATGTTTGTGACTGTATTGCAATTTCATGCATTTAATCTACAGAGTTTTTTTTAAAAAAAATAATTACATTAAATGAATGTGTTCACGTTCCTATATAATATAGTTTTAATTATATTATTTGAAAAACTTTTTTTTTCTATTTATTGCTTAGAATTTATCAATATCAACTGCATTTTGTTATGCATGGCACTATATAATGAGAACAGAACTGCAAGAAAAACCACTATCATTTTCTAATGCATTTGCTGGTACATTAAGTTCAAACGATCTGAAATTTGGAATATTTATGATAGTTTTTGATATGTTCTTATATATTGTTATTGGGCATTGTTATGAACGCTTTATATGTCGTCAATATAAATTTACAAAATTGCCAGTTAAAGATTTGGATGAATCAATTGGTGCAGTTATGAAAAATGTTACGAAAAATTATAACGGAATGAAAACTTCGGCTATTAAAAATGTGTCCATAATTTTTCGTAGAGATTTCATAACATGTTTATTGGGACGAAATGGTGTCGGAAAAAGTACAATAATAAAATTATTAACTGGTCAAATTGAGCCTACATCTGGTGAAATATTTCTACCACAAAATTTGAATAAATTAACAGGTGATGAATATAAGGAAAAAATTGGACTGTGTCCACAGAATAATATTTTATTTCCAAATTTAACGGCAAAAGAACATTTGGAATTATATGCTAGTATTAAAATAAATACTGAATTTTCGGCAGAAGTTGAAAAAATAATGCAAAAATTAAATTTTCAAAAATATGAACATTTTCAATCTCAAAATTTGTCTGGTGGTTTCCGCAGAAGATTAAATATTGCTCTTGCTTTTATTGGTAAAATGACAAGTTTTTTCTATTCAAAATGTTAACAGAGGAGCAGTCTACATTAGCAAAGATAAGACAGACGCGTGACTGTATAATAATAATAAGATACTATACAACTATAATTGTTACTGTATTAAAGTCTGCAAGAACGATTTTATTGCAAATTTTGAACCGTTTTCAATAAAATCAATTTATTACTCGCACACCTTTGCTAATGCATAATTTCTGTTCTGTTAATATATGTAATGTAGGTATAACCTTTACTAAAATTCTTATTGTATTTTTCTTTAATGTAGGTTCACCAAATCTAGTAATTTTAGATGAGCCTTGTAGTGGTGTTGACACCAAGGAAAGAAAAAACATTTGGGAATTAATTAAAGTATTAAGAAAAGGTATTTATATATGGATATAATTTTTTCTGTATATGCTACATAACATTCGATAATCTATATAACAGTTTAATTAACTTTGGAATAGTAGAAAGATCTTTAATTGATATTCTTACACATATTTGATATATGTACATTCTAGTATATTTAGTTTCTGTCCAAGATCGATTTGAGTGCATCTAGATCACTAAGAATTGCCACTTCCAGACAAACATTAGTATTATTTTGTATATAAATCCTAAATATTCATTCATTTAGTAGTTCTTAATATTAATATGTAATAAATATGTGTCATTTAACTTTATGTGAGTCAGTAGTAGAATCTGCGATTTATACAATGGACTACGTTCAACATCTTTTTTTTCAAATCCTCCCAATAAAATTTCGAACATTGATCTCCTCTACTTGATTCAAGCGCATTTTATTCAATGTTGAAATATATTTAAATTTATCAGTTACGGGCAGTAGATTACTGTGACTGTCTAATTTCATTGAATCTAGATTTAGACCAGAAGATACTAATATTAAGATATATTTATTAGGTAGAGCTGTTATATTAACCACTCACTATCTTGATGAAGCCGAACATTTAAGTGACAATATTTTAATAATAAATGAGGTGGGTACATGAAAATAATAGTTTTAAAAAAAATTAACATTTGCATTTTTTATTTATTTAATTGTTCCGTCTATTTGATATTATTAGGGATCAGTTGTGGCTGAAAATGACCCAGAAAGTTTGAGGGATTCATTTACAAAATCTTTTACATTAAAAGTTAAATTACAAGAAATTGGCAAATTAAAAACAATTGATGAAATAAAAAATGAATTTCAAAAATATTCACAAAATTATACTATCTTAGAGTTAAGCGATAGTAAATTTAATGTAAAAATTCCATACTATAATGACGACAATGAAATAATTAATTATTCTTCACTAATGCAATTTATTGAAAGATTACATCAAGAAAGGAGAATACTTAAGTTCACATTGATGAGCAGAAATTTAGAAGAAATTTTTAATTCCATAAATAAATCATGGGAACCGGAACTCAGTTCAATGGAATCTACTAATAATGAGGATCCAATAAATAAGCAATTTTTAGTAGATAATCTAAAACATACAAATATCAAAGAAATTGATGTTATAAAAAATTTACTTTGGAAAAGATTTTTACATTTTAAAAGAAATTATACATTATTATTATGTATTTTGGTTTTGCCAGCAATTTTCGAAATTATTGCAATGGGCTTCATGAAAATACGTCCAGAAGGTGATTTTGAAAATTCGTTAAAATTGTCTAGAAATTTATATGACAAAAGTCATGAGTTTTACAGGTACCGTATTTTAATTGAATTTATCATAACCATTTTCAATTTATAATTAACAGTTTGAACGTATTGTTTACTATCGAAATTTATATACTCCTTTTTCATAAGTTACAAAAGTCATTTTTGAATATACATAACAAATTGCTTTGTATTTTATACATTATTCAAATTGATAGTTCTCATCAGTACGGTAATTACTCATAAGAACAATTGCGTATAACATGTTTATTTATTCTACAGTGATAATTTAAATCGTTCACACCAGGTTAGAAGCTGAGAACAGTATATTTACCTCTAAAGAGCGCATTTGGAGGTATTACGATATTAATTTGCCGTTTCTTGAATACATATAAGTTCAAATACAAACCGGAAGTAGTTTATATGAATAGTAGATCGGCTAAATATTTGAAAAATTCGGTAGAGTGATGTGTACTTGTTGATGAGATATTTATTAACCAATTTTACAATTAAGACAATTATTCCAAATGTGCATGACTATTGCGCAAACATTTGTGTTGGTTGCTCAACCCAAAGATGTTAGTCGGCTACTCAATTCACTACCCAATAGACAGCACTTATTTTTAAATACATTGCCTTGTTGCATAATTAATGCATCTAATTTTTACATTATTTCAGTCAAGAAAATGAATTGCCGTTTACTAAGAAAATTTATGCAAACCTTAAGAATCATTGCAATAAGAAACAATGCACTTACTTTAATACATCAGAAAGTGCATTTCGTTGGATTTTACGGACAAATGACAAATACATAGAAAATCGTTATGGCGGTGTTACATTAAATGGATCAAATCAATATGTTTGGTATGAAAATAATGGGTATCATTCAATGCCAGTATATTTAAATGAATTAAATAACGCATTATTTAAATCGGAATTAGATGATTCAATTGTAAATATTATAACAACAAATCATCCAATAACATTGGGCCGATTAGAATTGAGTACATCGTCAATGTAATTAAGTGCAATAGATTATTAAAATTATTTAAAAATTTTACAATAATTATTTTATAGATTACAGCAGGTTGCCGATGCCGGTATTTCTTTAATATTATTAGTTGCATTTAGTTTAGTTGTTGCATCATCTTCAATTTATTTGGTAAATGAACGAACAGCTGGTGAAAAATTGCAACAGAAACTTTGCGGTGTTTCATTTAAAACTTATTGGTTTGTTGCATTTTTATGGGATTTAGTGGTAAGTGTAATTTATATTTTCTTAATTTTTTATATAGGACAGTTCTCGCTGACTATTACAGACAGGGTCTGAATTTACAAGCATAAAATTAAACTTAAAAGTAGTTTTTGGTAACTTACATCAATTTCACAAAATTAGGCAATGCATTGAACAGAAATACGATGATAATTTGTGCCTTGTGACATCGTACACGAATTAGATTCTGAAATGTTAAAATCATGCTTGAACTGACGAAGTTGTCACAGTTGGTAGGAGAATTTAAGTGATACTAAATAGACGTTCTTGGGTTGTCAATTGATAACAGGCACGGCAAGATAAACATAAACTTACCAGGTACAATAGGTTGCAAATGTAATTAACATAAAAAGTGTCAGTGTAGCTGTTGAATAACATAGTGGTTTGCGCTGCTCAGCGTTCAGTTGATTGAAAACCGGCTGAACAAAGATTGAACGCAATCACAATAAGCGCTAGAATTAGATGGATTATGTCGATATGATGATGAAACACTGCCAATTACTTAATATTATATCATATGTTATTGTCAAGAAATAATATTCGCCTTTGAATTTTTGATTTATATTTGCGGAAATTTGTGGTTTTCTGCAAGAGTAGATATTAATCTGGGAAAATGCAACTTATAAATATACTTAATTTTAATTTTACTTCCAATTACAGATATATACTATTTCATTGCTTGTAGCAGTTATAATATTCAGCAGTTTTTCAATTTCAATTTATACTGCTAAGGATAATTTGGATGGCGTTTGTTTACTATTATTTATGTTTGGATTTGCGACAATTCCTATGGTGCACTTATTTGAAAAATTATTTAAAGAAGCCAGTTTAGCAAATATGTACATATTTTGTATGAATATTATTATAGCACTCACAACAGTAACAACAGTCATTTTAATTGATATTTTGGGTGACTCTTATGTAAATTAGCAAATTTTTTGTAATTTTATTTTGAAAAAACAAACAGTTCATGCCCTATACAATTTAAAATTTTAGGAAACTGAACAGATACGAAATGTTATCAATCGAATATTTTTAATATTTCCTCAACATGCACTGGCTGATGGATTGATAGAAATTTGTAAAAATCATTTATTGGTAATTTTTACAATGATAATTTTTGGTTCATAGAGCAAACAGCCAACATTAGTAAAGTGATATACATATTTTTAATAAGCACATTTCCAGAGAAACTCCAAAATTTATCACAATATCAAATAATTTGTTGTGTGAATTATATATTTCTAATTACAATAGTACACTTTATTGGTCATAACTGTTCTAATAACTGCAATAAAATCATTCTTGCAAATTTTAGTATATTTTATCGACTAAAATGCTGAATGAAATGTAATTGAATACCCCGTGGTAGCGCAGTGGTTAAAGCACTAGACTAGAACGGCGGTAGATCGAGTTCAAGCCTCACTGTAGACAAAATTTACAAAAAGAATTGTAAATTGTAAATTTATTTACTTTGTGACTTAACCAATGGTTGATAATTATCGAAAGATAAAGACTATTTGGATCAAACTGGCCTTCGTCGTCAAAGAAAAAAAAAATAAAAATATATAATTGAATGATATAAAAACTATACTAAAATGTCTGTAAGTGTAATGTCATTGCAGATTTTAGAACATTTATATTTAATTTTAGATTCAATCATTTATTTTTATATAAACTGTACGAAATTGATTAGAAATATGTAATTTGTATAATCATTTTATACTGATAAAAATTCCAAAATGTCTTTACCTATTAACCTTTTGCAGATGTACGCTGCAGTACTACTATTATATTTTTAATTTTAATTTTAATTAAAAAGTTAACAAACGGTTTTCTTTTTTTTTTTAATTAAATAGGCAAATATTTTTGAACGATTTTATATAGACACGTATAAATCACCAATAAGTAGTAACCTTTTATTACCACATTACATCTCGATGTTCATTTTAGGACTAATTTTCATGTTACTCAATTATTTATATGAAAGTAATAAAATTTATTATTGGATTCGAAATATTACTTGGAAGACTAAAGATAAGTAAGTAATTCTAAAAAGACATATAAATTCAAATAAACTGAATTTAAAGAATACTAACTTCAATTTTCTATATAGTGAAGATCTTAACAAAATCACAGTTTATCCAAGTGAAAATAAATATGATTTATGCAATCAGGAAAATGTTCTTACTGTCAATAACGTATGTAAAACATATAACAAAAATCATCAAGCACTACAAAATATTTCATTTAATTTGAAAAATGGAGAGGTAAGACACTATTTATGAATAATTTGAACCGATGATCTAAATTGATAGACCAGTGGTCGTTCCGACGATTCCTGGTCAATTCAATAGTTGTCGTTGCCTTATGTAATTGAAAAACTACAAATAAAAATTGTTTGAAAAATTACTTTACAAATGTTATGAAAGTACGCGATTGTTTATTTTTATACAGTATCGCAGGTCTCCGCAGTAGAGATAAACAGCTATTTTGAGTTTTCGTCTGTAACCACAGCCAAATTGTCAGATCGCCGAACATGGGCGGCAATACAAATAACTCATTAGCTCGCGTTAGCTAGAAGTAGGAAATGGCTTCAAATGTCGCAA
>JANSTX010023083.1:0-15621 GCA_027564355.1 Penthetria funebris | reverse complement strand
GATTATAATTGTAATGTAATTGCAACAGAGATTTAAAATTTAGTAGATTTTATAAATTATGAAAGTTATAATATATTGAATTTCCATTTATATCATTCTTTACATTCGTATATACCTGTAAGCATTACTTTGCATTAAATATCCTTTTTTATAAGACTATAATATCAGCTTTTTACTACACGTTTTCCACTATTGATTGTCCGACAAATTAGAATTATTTCGATATTTTCCGGCATTCAATATATCCTTAAATAATTTTTTTTTAAATAGAATATATGCACATACATATGAGTATATATTATGCATACTTATGCTTGTGGTAAAGGTCAACAGTATTACTGCAAATATTGCACTTGCATTTAAATGGAAACAATAAATATGAATAACCACCTCTTGTACTTATTATTGTCTATTGCTTTTAATGTACATTAAAGTGTTATTCGATTAATATTTAAGTAATTAATGTGGTATATTATTACGCAAATATAATTGTTTGTTACAATTAATGAAAATTTATGAGTATTTAATGTAATTTTTGTCTTTTTGGCAATCTATGGTTTATAGGCTATTTAAGTAAATTTCCGGGGCAAGATTATCAATATTAATTAAGTGCTGCATCTGTATTTTTTAATTTCTCTTCTAAAAATTAGATCAATCCTATTTTGGTTCTCACGATTGATTTCCCGAATGGAATTCAAATGCGTAATTACATACAAAATTTCCAAATGTTCATATACCGTATAATTTGTGGTTTCGGTAATTTCTGGAATATTATTTATATTATATAAGAAAATCGTAAACTAACTAACACACTATTGACTTATGTCAAAGTGTATTCGTATGCATCATATATTTCGATAGACTTTGCTTATGGTCAAGACTATGCAAATTTAATCCCCTTATCATCACTATATTCTGTTCTCTGTTGTTGCAATTTGTAGTTACTCTGTGCTAAATTCATTTATTTTATGAGCAACTATTCTTTAAACCACATGTTGACATCATAAGACTTATTAAAGATACCATAAATATCTTTTGCTTCTTTGTTGTCTTGGAGTGTTTGCCTGATATTCAGACAATCCATTTTTTTTGACTATATAATTATGATTTAATTTTTTACATTATTTATAAAATTAATAGAATTTATGTTATATGTGTGTTTCAACACATCAATTTAGCTACTCGTATGTATATATTAATCTTTCTTATATTCCTGTTTTTAATAAATTGTAGGATTTATTTCATATATATCTATTTCATATATAGATTATATTATGAGATTGTTATTAGTTTTTGTTTGTTCTTTCTTTGCTTGTATACACATCATATGGCTTAATGTCCTTATGAATCTCTTCACTTCGCATATATGATCCCTTTCAACATTATAAGGTGCCGCGGGTATTTTAAATTACTATAGACGTGTCCTCGTTTACATCATAAGAAAAGAGAAATGAAAAAGAAAGAATGGTTTGAAAATTTTATATTTCTAAATGTACTTAAGAACATCTGTTATGAAAAAAATAATTCTTATGATAGATTGAATCACATTGGATATTTGAGAAAATATAAAGAAAACACAAAAAATTATAGGGGTTTAATGTCAATTTTTATTTTGACTTGTCTTTTCTTATATTCAAAGATTTATGTACATTGTTCTCATATTACATGTCTATATATTGTTGGTTGTAATATTCTATTCATTTATTAATATTAATGGTAGAGGATTATACTTGGACACCAAGTTCTTAATTCACGGTAGAGTAGTAATTATGAAGAGACAAAATTTGGGTATTGGTAGAACTCCAAACTGCATAATTAATTTTTGATTTGACACTATGGCTATTTGTGGTCATATATTCACATCCTTCATTTGGATGCATCCTATTTTGGATCAAAAAGAGATTAGAATTTATGTTGCCATTAAGTCTTGCCATTATATGAACATACGATGAAAATATTTTAGATTTCAAATATTTCCATCATCAATTAAACAAAATATATAAAATTGATATTTTTTTAAAAATTTGTAAACGAATATAGAATTGAAATTCTAGTATATCCCAATCAAGAAATTGGTTCGATTAAATGGTAAACTCTTTTCTTCCAATTCCTTTACATTGATAGCAAAAATTTTATATATATTCAAAGGATATTGAGGGATGTGTTAATGCAATTTAATGTATTGTATCATAATGAATTGATTTAATTTTTATTCATTGAATATTCAAGTAGGTATTATACACAATTGCTAATATCCGAATATATTATAATAATACTATAAATATGTAGATTCTAAGTACTTCAATATACCTCATCAACCAACTGGTAAATATTGAAAATCAGCAAATTTAATTCTATTTTATGAATATATTTACATGAGAGATTATATGCCAAGTACCGGACGCACGCATATTATATACGAACCACAGAAAAATGTCAATATCTATCCATATTGTAAGAGTAATACATATGTTACATAAAAATGTAATTCTTGAAAATTTCATCCCTTATTTATGAAATACATAAAATAAATTATAATTTATACATATTGTATATATGTATATAATTCAAAATATGGTACTCAGTTCCAGTCACCATCGTCATATTAATATTATATATTCATATACAAGTATATATTGAATATATGATTTAATTTAAGGGGTTGATAAGGTTCACATATGGTAATAACTCATATATATAAATGTGAATAATAACCTTTTAAATGTATTTCATTCATTATATGTCAAAATAAGAAATTAACGTGAAATTAGAAATTAATGAGTTTTCATTTACCTAAATTATGGTTTACACTCGATGGATAAATAACTAAAAACTAATTAAAATAATAAATTAAAGACAAATTCTTTGAATCAGCATTCAGTTTACATTTAACTCTTTACAATATCATAATATATGTTAAGACTATTTGTTGATCTTTTGATAGAAAACGAAAAACTCATTATATTAAAATGTATCTACATTTTTAATTGTTACAAAAGGGTTGGTTATATTATATAAATTTAAATTATATTTGCATCTACTCATAAGAGGGATTTTTTTTGTAATTAATATTGATAATTAGCATCAGCTCGACCTTTCCTCCACACGAAAGCATATAGGGCGTCAACGAACAACCGCCATGTTTCGCGAGCTCTAGCCATTCATACAAGAAAATTATATTATATAAATAATTGTTCTAGACTAATAAACTCTTTATTAATTACTTGGAAAATATCAATTATGTTTTCTAAGACTGCTATTGTGGAATTTCTTTTATTGCATAACATAACACTGTCATATATTTAATGAATATTTGTATAATAGTAGTATAATAACATTTGCAAGATCGTTCTCTTTACATAAGTGATTTACGTCAAAATTTTTAACTTATTCTAATAATGAATACGTTTACGAAGTTTCGAATTTATTCAATTTCTCAATAAATCTATGCTACTTACATGCTCTTTCTGTGAACGTTCACATCTAATTTGCAAGAAATTCCAAAATTTGCAAATATACCATATATTTTTGAATTAATAAACTGGCTGTGTGATACCTTCAAAATGCCACCAGCGATAGTTATGTGCACATTTTCGAGAAAATTAATTGCACAATGAATGGTTTTTATATCTTCCCGATCTTTTTTAACTAATTTGCTTGAAATTTCATCGAATTACATCAATCTCTCAATATTGCATAGAACACACTGCTTCTAATTTTGTACAGTCACTTATCAAATTACTTGATGTGGTGGATACATGCTATTTTCATATGTGGTTCATGTGGTGGATACAGTAATTTCCAAGAACATACATGCTTTATCGTCATATTTCCTACTACTACATTTTTCAGATCTTTATTTTTGCTACAGTTAAACGATTCAATCATTCAATTTTTGTCCTTATCTTGTCTTGTATTGTTATGAAAATTCATCAAATGAATTTTAAAACAAAAACCTTTTTGATGATCTCCTCTTTCTTCTCTCCACAATACTGTGCTAAGGTACAATGTTTTTTTTTATGTACATGCTGTAATATTTAGAGGGTTTTCCCAACTTTAATATTTTAAAAAAATACGATTTTCATACAAAGTTAATATAATATTTCTTTAGATTTGATAAATGGAACATCAATAATGCATGAACTAACATAGTTATAATTGAAATTTTTCAAATATAGGATCAATTATAATTATCCCGTTAAACATTAAAGTAATTCAGTAGAGATAGATGCTTAAAATCTTCGCTACCTAGTATTAGTAGACAAACACGAAATTACCACCATATTTTAAGCCTGGATTGATTACACGCTAATGACATATATCGTGGTAAATATGGATTGAGTTATCTCTCGTATTTCTATGTATATTATGTTGATCAGAATTATAATTCAATATGGTGTCAGATCAGATGAATATATTACTAAATCTAATGTTCAAGAAACGCATAGATTTGTCAATTTCATTGATAATGCATACAACTTTCAGTACACAATTAGTAAATATTTATGTATACACATTTTTTTTTTTTTTGGTTAATTAAAAATAAACATATCTAATCTTTGATAATAAACAATAAGACATGTATGTCTAATTTGAATATTTATTTTAATTGAAGACAAATGTTGCATTCAATTTAATTTTTTTTTTTAATAGATACATCTTGTATAATTCATCTTCATGTACCCTCTTATAATCAAGTCTATCATATAATTAGTATTTAATTGGTGTTCATTCTGACTGGATGTGTAGAAGAAAAGATACATTCATTATAAATTTAATTGTTTCATTACTTATATCTATCTTCATGACTTTTACGAGAATATGAGCCATATAATAAAATCATAATAAACATTTAAACTTATATAATAATAACATTTGTACAATTGCTTTACTTATCCTCTACAATATACAACGCAATATCACAGACATTATAACATTTTATATGAATGCTTAAAATTTTTGGTAGTAGAAACTTATATGAAGTATATAATTTAGTTAAATTAATACCGACTGTTCACATGTACATGCCACTTGAATAATATCAAAATAGAAATAATGTTAAATTATATACATAATATAAAATGTTATTCGTAATCTTTGGCACAGCGGATTCATGTTTCCCAGGAGTTCTGCTGAACACGTTACACATATTAAATAACATTGGTTAATTTATAGAGTTTTAAATCTATAGAAATGTGACTAATAATACCATATATAGTATATTTATTTTCACATTTTTGTCTTTTTTTTTACTAGTAATTCAGTTCAAGGATGGATGAATAATTTCAAAAGAATCATCAGATACTGCATTTGACAACATAAATTCTAGTCTGTAAAATATTCCTCTTCCACATATGAACTTTCTAACTGCTTTCCAAATTGAAGTCCAATCCTTAGTTTCGATTTCCTTTTTCTTTCACTATATTCTGTTTCATGCAGAAATCATCTTACACAACCATATAACGACCAGATAATTATGTTCCCATATGACAAATAACGAGTCATACGCGGTGAAGGTGGAATAATCTTTAGCCGATTTGAATATAATAAGAACGAATTGATATACTCGTTATATGCTTTCCAATTTGAGAATAACGCAGCCGATACGTATTTTTATTCAAAAATTCTGGACAAACTACAATTGGCAAAAGATTGGCAGATGAATATTTAATATTTTTGGATTTATAGAACATATATGCAAATTTCTAAATTCAAATAAATTTTAAAATACTCCACATAGTTTTTATAATTTACATATAAAAAAAACAATTAGAGTACATCCTGTCTATATATTTATATATGATAAATGTATGTATATTAAATCAAATTTTGTTCAATGTTTTAGAAATTGCAGATTGTATTTATGTAAATTTTAGAAAATATTTCATTAGAGCTGCTCATAGAATATTTTTACTGTGTTGTTATCTAAAGCAATGTGTCTATGAAAATTTTGTGGCTAGGCAAAGCATAATGCAGTAAAATATTTTAAATTTGCATATTTACATAAGTTATGTAATAGACGGTCAGTCGGTCATATGAGACAAGAAAGTTTTTAAATTAATAAACTATATATGCATAGGTGTAGTTATCTAAGTAGATATATCAATTTGATAGAAGTATTATGCTTTTTGGAAATCTTGTAATTCTGATTGATTTCCAGATTAGTCTTAGAATAATTTATTTAAATGTTCTTATTTGTACTATTTTGATTTGTCATTGAGACATTGATTTGCAGACTATTCTACGTGATCTATATATATACTATCTCGCTATCGAATACTTTCCATTATGAGCTATGTCGCTCATTGACGTTTTATTTTTATATATAATTAGATTCATACGCATATCGCTTATTAGTTAAATATAATATCCTTAATATGGAACAAATTTTATGACGGATATCTTGCTTTCTGAAGTAAATGTCGATGAACTTGGCGGCGGATAAATTTTTAATTCAATAATTTATCCTCAGTTGAATATGTTCAAATCATATTTTTGAATGTATAATATTATTTATAATTGTGTCATTAAATTAGTTATTATATTATAGTTAAACTTGAAATAAAACATTTTTTAACTATATGGATTTTTGAATGGAATATGCGACTTACATGCCTAAGAATGCATTAACTTATATTGACCTCTCCGTGTTGCCACTCTGCAGATACGATCATAGTATATGTCAGTTCTTATGATAACACGGTTAAGATGATAATGATATGTTTATTGTAAAAAATTGCATACCTTATCCAACATAATTTTTAATATTTCTCATCATTTGTGATTTGTCTTCTGTAATTCTTTTATCCGGGAAGTAATGAACTTTTTCGTTAAATTAACTTATATTTCTATAGAATATTTCGTTTTTATAAACACACTTAAAACTATAAAGTTTTGAAAGTACACCACTCGTATATACAATTATTTGTTATCTGTTTTGGGAAAAATATTACAAATTTATATGATACTATAACTAACAATGTCGAGCATTTCATTATTCTATTGAATTTGTTATTATAATAAGTTAAAAATTTATTTCTAAATGTATACATACTTTAAAGTTTTGAAAAACTTTACACACTTTTTATATTTAAAATTTTTGTTGCAGATATGAACCGCTAACAGTTGTTGAAAGTACCAATCAAAAACATAGTAAGAGTTTAGGAGATCTCATAGAAATGGTAAGTTTAAAAAAAAACTTGAATATTATAAAGTACATTATTATATAATATTATTATAATAAATATGTTAAAGGATCCAACAACTGAAGATGCGATAGTATTAAGAAAGGCTCTTGAATGGGAATTGTCATTAGATTCTAGAGATTTACGATCACATGCTTGGTATCATGGTCCAATACCGAGACCCAGAGCCGAAGAAATTATTAAAAAAGATGGTGATTTTTTAATTAGA
This sequence comes from Penthetria funebris, assembly GCA_027564355.1. Taxonomy (NCBI): domain Eukaryota; kingdom Metazoa; phylum Arthropoda; class Insecta; order Diptera; family Pleciidae; genus Penthetria; species Penthetria funebris. Next base: position 8,208 of record JANSTX010023083.1, on the reverse strand, counting down.
GATTGTGTATCACAACCAGGAAATTATGTGTTAACGTGTAAAACAACAGGACCCGTTTTACATTTTGTAATCAATAAAGTTAGTATATACATAATAAGATACACTTATTGTTAAATGTAATTAAGATTATTTGTATAGATGCTGGTGAATTTGATGGTCGACTACCATCTTGAATATGTTTAATTTATATATTAATTAAAAGTTACGTATTTAAGTTTAATTCAATTGTAATTGTTAATATTTATATACAAACATTTTCTTCATCACACTTTAACTTGTCAATACAATAGTCTATTAGAAATAGGAGCAAGGATTACAAGGATTACCATCGGTGATATCTCGAAAAAATGTGAAATATATCGAAAAAATAAATCTCTAATACTGGAGAATATCAATATGATTTTTGTTACATATAGAAACTAATCGTACGTATACACCAAGATCAAGTTATATCCGCATATCCTAAAGAATATCCTATTGATTTACTACACTATAGTATCAATGAAATGAAATATTTTAAGATTATTTACAGCATCATGTAAATGTAAAAAAAAAATCCTTTTCAATACATTTTCCAACATTTCCTTTCAGTCTTTTCACTCATGATGTGTTTATAGAATAAATAATGTATACAAATTTTTTGTTTTTTTTTTTTTTTTTTTTTGATATTACTTCTTTTTTCTTTAATTTAATCTATTGAATGCAGGCAAAATGTAAAAAAAAAAAAAACAAAAAGAAATTAATTAAAAATTTTACCACATAATAACAAATATGCAATATATCTAAGGGGTGAAAATTTCCCTCTCATACAAGGATACTCGTAGATAAATATAATGTATTATTGTAAGTACTTTAAAGCAAACATTTTCATATTAAAGTGTCATATGCACGAATTTATTTCGAGAAAATAAAGAGCAATTTTAGATTAAAATGTTTATATACCATTTTTATTTGCAATATCACACTTGATTCATATTATACACAAATAGAAAATATGTGTAAGATAAATGAACATAAATATATCCTAGACAGTTTAAAATATGAAAATGTAAAGTGAAAAATTTTCCAACTTATTTGTTCACCATGTACTATAAAATGTACAGTGAATAATTTGTTCTTGTTAAATTCTTTCATATAGAATAATAAGAAAAATTAATAAATGTGTATGGTGTCAAGTACCTTGACTCCTGGAAAATATTAGGATGAGGTTAATGGTAGATGGTTGTTGAGACTATAACATCCATTCTGATGTAACTACTGGACATCAGTCATCTTAACATTTTTCGCTCTATTGCGATCAAAAGAATTCTATTCCAATATTTTGATTTATGCAAATTCAACTTTAATCAATTGCTCATACATTCAATAATTCAGTAACAAATATAACTACTTTAGTTAGTGGTTTAGATATATTGAAAAGATATCATTAGAACTTTTTATTATTAGCTGAACATAGCAATTTGTTTCAAATGCTTAAAAGTTTGTATTACCTGATTTATTTGAATTCATTTATTTATTTGATATATTATGCAAAACAACTCTATGAGGTGGTATTACCATCATGTATACATGATGCTTTTTAATTCATAATTTGAAGGATATGTTTTAACAAAATATATCTATTCACTCAAATTCATCAATCTGCATTGGACAGTATCGATAGATAATCTAACTGTTTAATATTTAAATTTCAATTCTAATACAATACAGTAAAATGAATAAAATATTCAACAATTTCTTGACTAGCTACTACAATTTGCTTAACGAATTGATTAAATAAAACTACAGAAATATATGGTACGAATTTATTTACAATTTGCTGTACTGTATAATAATAAATTTCCTCTTGTTATTGAAACTCTAACTTTTATTTGTACATAAAACATTCCAATTGGTCGTATGCACTAAAATTTTCCGATAATCCCTGTTTTGACGACATCTTGAAATAATAATTAAGTAAACATTTTAGACAGTAATTGTAAATTTCCTTTAAATGTTCTTATAAATTCATAGATAAGATAGTTATACATAATTTAATAATACCTATAAGTTTTTGTTCTCATAAATATATTCAAACCGCATTTAATTCACAATATATAATGACACCCTTATTTTGTTACTCCTTGGCCATATCATTAATTTCAGTCAATATATTTTATGGACATAAAATGGTATCGTTAGTGTGTCCTGTTGTGACAATATTAAATTACTAAATTGCTTACAGAGTATTTAATTTATCCTGTTTTTTGTTACTATGGACATATTATATTATAACATCATTGATCTGTATAGTAAACTTGATACCAATAAATAATTGTTTGGGGTTTTTTTCTTTTCTTTTTTGCATTTAAATAAAGGTGCTTGTCCTAATTAGTTTAATCAGTATTTTTCTATTTCTATTTCATAGATATTAATTCAACCAGAAACCGTATACGAAAGAGTACAATATCAGTTTGAAGATGATGCATACGATACAGTACCAGATTTAATAACATTTTATGTTGGTTCCGGTAAATCAATATCAGCTGCATCGGGAGCGAAAATTCAATTTCCTTGTAATCGTTCATATCCATTGTCATTTTATGCCACCAAATATGGAAATTATATAAATTCAGTTGGTCAACGAAATAGTAGTCCATTGAATTCTCCTTCTTTGTCAAGTGTTGGATTTAGGTAAATTATTTATTTCATTTTTAATCCATTTGGTGAAGGGTTATTATTTATTGTTACTTAAAGATTATATAAATATATATATATATGAATAGGCTTTGATTAATTATAGTAAATTTCTATAGAAATATATTATATTACATGTAAATAAGAGATTAATAAATATCTCGAGTATTTATCTGATTAAATGTGTACATAATCAAGAATTGTATAATTTAAATGAATATATAAATAGTTAATATTATTTACTGTATGTACAATTTAATAATATTTAAGGATTATCTAAGGGATTAACAAATACTTTGTACTATTCATTCAGTGATTAAAATTAACCATAATAAAAATATACATAATAATGAATTTCCTTATATCATAATAATCGATTTATATGTAAATATATTAGTTATGATTTTTTTATTTCTATTATAATTGCACAGTCCTATGTCATCACCACCAAGAACTAAACGTGAAATACCACCTCGATTACCATCTAAAAAGTATCGATCTCAATCATTAACGCCAAATCAACATGGTCAGCGATTAGCTGCTCAGGACAAATATTGTAGTGCAGATGGTGTTATTATTCATGGTGGTATGCAAATATTTAAATTAATTTTTTAATTTTTGTTATTAAGAATATTCTGTAAAATATATATTTATAGGTATTTGTAGTGATATGTTAATAAATGATGTACAACAAGTGCAATCTGTTGATGCAAAAAGATTATTAGCAACAGAAAAATGTAGTAGTGCTGATGGAATTATTAGAAAGCAAGCAACAACAATTTCAGGTACTGTATTTTATATATACTAAATCTAGATGATTTACATGATCACATCTCGATTTGTCTAATATTCAATTTATATCTAATTTAGTATGATGATTGTCATTTACTCGAATGACAATCAAAATCATATACTAGAAACAAAATGATGAGAGTACCCTAATTGAAACAAATTGATATGCAAATTTAGACAAAAGCCTGAACCATAAACATAAATATGTAAAATAATATTCTAATCAAATTTTATTTACAGAGGAAAAATCAACCAGTGCTGATGGGATTATTCATCACCATCATCACCATCAATATCATCATAATACAATAAATCATTCAATGTCACGATCAACTGGTATTGATAATCATCAAATGAATAATCATAAATTTAGTACACAATCATTAACAAGAGCATCATCGAATAATTTGCAAGGTGTTCAAAGACCCACTAGTGGTGGTGGTGGTGGTGGTGGTGGTGGTGGTGGTGGTGGTGGTGTTGTTATTAGTGGCGGTACATTACCATTAAAAGCATCGAATTTAACACTTAGAGATTCAAGTGATCGATTAATCAATTTAGAACAACGACAATTTAGCGGCGGTAATGATGAAATTGATGCACCTAGTCCACCACCAAAACCAAATCGTGCAAGTTCAATTTTACGAACAGACAATAATATAACAAATAATATAATAATTAAAGATTTGCCATTCGATAATATTGGACCATTAAATCGTATAGCTTCATATCATGCAAGTGGTTCTGATTCAGGTAATGGATCTGGTGATTCAGCACAAAGTTCAGCACCAGGTGATACAAATTCAGAAAGTTTGCAGCAACGTAGTTGCGGCGGTGGTGTTATAATAAAAAATCCAAGATTTTTATCAAATTCCGTGTCATCGGTAACATTAAAAAGTTTCGATTCAATAACAGCCGAAGAAGCATTATTGACTTATAATCAACCGATAATATTAGAACAGACAACAAAATTCGATTTAGAAAATTTTCAAACATTATTATTACCATCTGTTGAAAATAAACCATTAGATAATGGTGCATTAAATACATTTCGTATGATGCTTAGTGAAACGGGTCCACGTGTATTGGCCAATCATTTAACACGTATTGATATACGACTTATTTTAGGCGATTTGGATACTTTAAAATGTACAAATAATAGTGTTTTGCAAAAAAAGCATTTACATTGTCGTACAACTGGTATAGAATTGGTTAGTCTTCCACATGGTGAACAATTTCGTAAAGATTTAATTGAACGTACCGAATGTATACGTTTATTGGTGGCTGTTACAATATTAACGTGTCAAAGTGATGCAGAAAGGGCGGATACATTAAATAAATGGATTCAAGTGGCACTTGATACAAAAACTGCACTTGGAAATTTATTTGGATTTTGTGCCATCATGTTGGGATTATGTATGCCACAGGTGAGATATGTCTAGTTTTTTTCTTCTAACTCTACAAATTCACGTTTGCCATTTAAATTTGGCTACAAAATTACAAAGTATCTCTGTTAATAATAATAAATTTATATTTTTTTCCAAACATATTTTACAGATTCAAAAACTAGAACCAACATGGCATACATTACGTCAAAAATATACGGATAGTGCATTCAATTTTGAAGCAAAATTACGGCCAACTTTAAAAAATATGAACGATTGTTCAAATCCTCAAGCGCCTAATACAACAGTTCCACATTTATTACCTTATATATTACTCAGAGATCGTGGCATTGATGAAATACTTAGTGAGTAAATAATTGTGAAATTATTAATTTATAATTTTAATGTAATTATTGCTTTCCTTGTAAATTTATGCATAGATTTTAGTCAACCATCATCAACATTAATTTCATCATGTATAACACCATGGGAAACAAATACGGCTGACTTTGGTTTAACTATTTTATTTGCTCATTTGGATTCAATTAGAAATTTTACGAAAAATTTACCAATGTATCAACGAAATGCTCAAATTGTTATAGAAGATTCTAATAGTAGACATGATGAACTACTAGAGGATGCATTCAGGTAATTAATAAGAATTATTAGAAAATAAATTGTTTCTTAATTGAATTGAATTGAATTGAAACGTAATTTTTGGTAATGAATGGAGTGGTCTGGTATTAACGCGGTTGCCAAATCTATGTATGTTTATCTCTTCGTTGGTGTGTCACCGGTAACCCGTGACACATGTCAGGAATGACGTGAGGCGAAACTGATGATTGTAATGTCATGTTTGTTGACTTTATAATGGGCTCTTGAGGCGTCAAGGTTAAATTGATGATGATGATGAATTTGTGGTCTAGCTAAAATGAAAGTTTAAAGTTGTCATGCCTTCAAATACTATTTAAGAGCCTTATTAATTTTCAATCCACATTTTTGCATGTTCTCTAATAAATAGTTCCGTGATCAATGTTTCTAAACAATTTGTTTTCCTAATTTTGTATTAAAATTTTTTCTCTTTTATTAATCCTTTGTTTTAACTATACTGTAGAACTGAATTTCATTTGAAATTTTTGTGGGGCAGTAAAGGTGCACAAGCAGCATCAGCAATAGATCGTCACACAAAATTAGAGAAAGTACTTACATTTATGGCTGAAAAATTTTGTAGTGTTGAACAAAATGTTAATTCAAGTAATTAAAAAATCATCGATAATTTAGCGATTAAAAAACAAAAAAGGATAATAATATCAAGGAGGAAGTAATCAAACTAGTCAGAATATTTATGTATGCAGTATAATTTTTATTATAAACGTGTATATATAATATTCAGAAAAACCTAAAATAAAATATATTGTGATTTTTTTTAAATTATAAAATTAAATTTAAGAAATTTTAATCATTTTAATTGTTACATTTTACTTTTTATTGATTAGTTTATTTATTTTTGTTATGTAAAAAGTTTAGTTTCTGTTTTTTTTTTTTTTTTGTTCTTCTGTTTTTGAAGCTTCTATGTTTAGGACAAGACAAATAAAAAATTTAAAATTGTAAATATAAAATTAATAATTTAAATAATTTAATGATAATCGTAATATAAATTTAAAAAAAAAATTAAAAAATGTTAAAACAATAGACTGATGAAAAAAAAAAAATTATATAAATTTTAATGTAACGATTTATTTTAGAAAAATTGTTATTCTTTTATTGTCTGAATGTGGAAATTGTATAATTAGAAGCTTAGAAAAGATCGGTACAATCTTTAATCATAGCTAACGTAAAGTATTTTTCTAATAATAATATATTTAATGTACTGACAATTCTGGTCATTACCTCCAGATCTGCCAGTCTCTCAAAATTCTCTTTTGGTATTTTTACAAGAAAATTTTAATTATGCACGAAAATTTGTTTTTAGACTTGGCGTAGTCATATATGGTTTGAAATACTAACATTTATCTAAAATGCTATATTTATTTATTGAATTTACAATTTATTGTTCTCTTTTGCTAATATTTCTACTTTTAAACGATGTATTCAATTGATAAAACGATCGATGCAGTGTATTACTTATAATTGCCGAATTGTTTGATTTGATTATGGACACCGATTTGTATGAAGTTCTCGACCAGTTTTAAATTATTTATTTTGTTATAATTTATATCTATCAACGGTCAGATATTTAATTCTTGCAAATACGAATCTGTATAAAATATGATTGTTTTTTTTTATTTAAAAATTATATTACACTTTCATATTTAGCTAATATTAAAGACAATGCAGCAGTTGAGGTACTATTTGTCGTATAAACACAATGCCCTTCAAATCTGCAATTAAGTGATGTTGAGCGTCAATATGGCCTAAATCTTATTTTGCGATTACTATTATCCATAAAAGTTGCTTGTTACGTGAATAATAAATATGTTCATATTTGTCATATTTCATTGAATTTACATCGATATTATACAACTATATATTTTCACTACTTATGTCAGACTTTACGAATAAATCAACAACAAAATGTGGGAATACTCACTAAAACTATCAATTAGTGTAATTTTTAATCGTACTTATTTTGTTCCTACTAGTGCACGGGCTAAAACAACTATGTATATATCATTTCTTTGGATACCTCATAGCGTTTGCCAATGTAAATTACATACTAACTTATAATTACATTAAGTTGTTATTGACTTTGTTTTTAATTCAATAGTTATTTTTTTTTTTCAATATCCTTCTGCATTAAATGTCAACACATAGTTACATTAAATTTATATGATACATAATTTATATTTGTAACACACCAATTTCCAAAAATAAATAAATGAATTAACTTTATAATATATTATAATTAATAATATAATTAATATTTTATTATAAAAATAAAAACGCAAATTTTTATATGATAATTTTTAATTAAAACGGACAGAAAATAATAAAGTAAATAAAATATACAAAATTGTTAATCAATATTTCGTAATTAAGTTCCTTTTTGAAACAATATGAAGAAAATAAATAAGTTTGATACATATAATATATAAATAATATTTACATAATAAATACGATTATTAAAAGAATTATAAAAATGAAAACTTTTTAATTTATACAAATTTTTGATACACCAGCATTATGGAACAAAATCCTTGTAGGATATAATTATACAGTAATTATAAGCATTTGTGAAAAAAAAAAGAAAATATGAATAAATTATAGATACACATTACGAGATACTTTTAGAGTATTAAAATTATAAATAATGTAGATTCCCTCATCTCATTTAATTCTTCCCGATTTTTCATACCAT
>JANSTX010023072.1:0-15621 GCA_027564355.1 Penthetria funebris | reverse complement strand
AATGTTGCGACTGTTTCTTATCTAATATCATAATAATTGAATATAAACAAAATACAAATTAACCTTAACAAGTCACTCGATGTTAACTAAATTAATTGACATACTAAATGACTATGATTAAAAATAAGAAGCAAAAAAAAATAGCATACTATCCTACCAAGTGCTACAGAGCAAAGTTCATTGATGAAATAATGAACAAAAAAAAGTAAAAGGATTGTTGATTGATTTATTACCTTTATTTACAATGCAACTAATATTGATTTGTTATTTCTAAAGAATAATTTTTAACAAAAGCTATTGACTTTAATTCATCTAATCAAATAATAGTAATAAGTTAATTAAAATAATTAATGATTACCTAAATATTGATTAATTTACAATTTAATTGATAGAAATTAAATAACCAACCATATCAAAAACAATAAAAGATGGTACACGTACACTTCATAATGAACTTTGCTGTATTTTGTCGATACGCATTGGTTGCGTTCTGTTTAGTTGTTCTTTTTATTTGTGTGTTTTAATTTTGGTGATAATAGCATTTTTAATTTGTTCACAATAATTATTATAATCACTGTTAATTTTTTTAACAAAGAAATACTATTTTAATTTGTAAGTTAATTAATTATTTAATTTGATTAAGTCTTATATATAAATTCATTTTGATAATGAATAATACATGTTGCACTTTGGAGTATGATCAATTCGATAGACAAAAATTATGTGTTTACAATATATGTATATCATTTTTGAAATTCATCAAAATCATAATATCAGTCTACTCTGCAGTACATTTGTTAATTTACCAAATTCCGCTCACTTGTTTTATATGGTATTGGTTAACCTTTTTATCACTTCTTTAATTTTAATTAATGAGTTGGTAATAGAAAATATGTATTTAATTTACTGTACAATAAAGATTTGTAAGCAACTACTCAAAGCACACACTTTATTCTTATATATCAGACATTTTTTATTAACAAGTTGTGTCGAATCGCTTGCTCAACTTTTCTGTTAAAGTTTAAAGTAACAACAAAATTTCAATATTATGTGTTCAATATATTCAATAATAGTATGTTTCTTTATTATAACATTTGGCAATGTTCTAATAAATTGATTTTTAATAAATAAAAATCAATGATCAAAACAATTGTGTGAAAACTTTGCAGTGTATTTTAATTTGCTAATTTTATCGAACTCCAAAAATGCAAATATTCATAATAACTTATCGTTCACAATTTTTTGACATTTGATTGACTGAAAAAAATTGATAATTTTTTAAAGCGTCACTCGCGTTATTTTTTTTTTTTTAATAAATTGTGTATTTATTTTATTATTTGCATTCCAATTGAAGTGAAAATAATAAATGAATCAAGAAAAAATGGATTTAATGAATAAAAATACATTAAACCATAATTCGGATGTTAATTTTCATAATATAAAAAAGGAAAATTCCGAAGCGCAAAATTTTCATGATTTACTATCTTCGTGTGTATCAATAGATTCAAATAGTACAATAAATGATTTAATTAATTATAAAACAACACCAAAACAAAGACATATCTATGAAAGTCCTGAAGCACGAAGTAGACGCTTAGCAAGAAATGCTGAACGAATGCGTGATCGTCGTGCAAGTGAATCAAGTGAAGATTATCAAATAAGATTAAAAAAATTATCAGAAGCAAGTAGAATACGGAGACAAAATGAAAGTGATGTTGAAAGAGTTATGCGTCATGTTTCTGATGCGGCACGTCAAAGAATTCGCAGAGCCATGGAAAGTCCAGAAGAACGTGCGAAACGTTTATCAAAATTGGCCGAACGAATGAAAATGATACGGGCAACTGAAACACCCGAACAAAAAAATGAACGACTTAAACGAAGTGCGGAAAGAGCTAGAGAACGGTTATCAAGAGAAACGGATGAACGTACAAATAAATGGACTGAATCTGTGGTTACATCTCATGCGCAAAATATAAAGCGAGAAAGTTATAATACTCTTCCAATGACCATTGATCATTTACGTGGCATTGGCGGTACATCAACAAATATAAAACTTTCTTCACAATCACAATATCCAATAAAAACTGCGGAACAATTAATGCACGAACGAAATTTCTCATTAAATACACCACAACCGTTAAATAACAGAACATCCGGTGGACAACAATTTTCATTAAAATCTCCAGAACAATTGATACATGAAAGAAGTTTTGCACTTAATACACCGCAACCACCAAATATGAAAAATTCACATTTAGCACAATACAATAATATTGTTAAAACAAACGATCATGATCGAAATTTTTCATTAAATACACCACAACCTCCGATAAATTCAAAAATTTCACCAATTTCAAATGCTGTGCATTTTGTTGGCAATTTACCACCACAACAATTAAATGGAAAAAATAATAATAATAGTGCAGCATCAACAATAAATTATACGGGCAATACATCTCAATCTGGTACTAATTGTAATAATACATATTATCCAACACCAATAAGAAATACTGTATCAATAACACCAATTGGTGGTGCCTCGTCGTCGACAACATTAACCCAACCATCACCAGATAAATATTCTACATCACCATATACATTATTTAAATCAAGTTACTTTCCTGAATTACCGCCACATCTTAGTTTCAATCAATCAAATTTTTTTAATAATATACCATTAGTTGGCTATTCACCACAATCAACACCAGTACAACCAATCCAACCACAACATCCACCCCAATCACATGCCCAATTACTATATGACCAACAAACAAAATTAATTTTAGAACAAAATAATAAACACAATAATAATAATAATAATAATATAAATAATGTTTTACAACCGATACATTATCCACAATCAACCCAATCAACAGTAACAATAAATAATAATAGTATGGATGGTTATGAGAGAGTTCGTGGACGTCCAATTAAAATTTTGCCATCAAATGATTATAATTCAATTGCACCAAATTTGCGTGGCGAAGCCGAACGTCAACAAAAAATGAATGAACTATTGGAATGTCAAATACACAGTATATTATCGTTACCGAAACAGTCTAGGGGACGACCGAATACCGGTAAGGAATCGGAAGAGCATCGTCAAGAACGTTTAAGAAAAATGGCTGAAAATAGACGTATGCAAAGAGCAAATGAAACGCCAGACGAACGAAAACTTCGGTTAAAAGATTTGGCTGATCGTGCACGAAAACGACGGGAAATGTCAATAACTGGTGAAAGTGATGAAGATCGTCGATTACGTTTGACTAGGCAGTCAGATTATGCACGTGACAGACGCGTAAAAAAACAATCGGTTGAAGAAATTAAAATTGCTGATCAACGTGCCAAAGATTTATACGTTAAAATGCATAAAGATGGTGGAAACAATGGTGGTGGTACAGCACAATCAAGTAAATCAATAGATTTAATTAACGGTGATAATAGTGAAATATGGAAAATTTTACACCCAATTATTGAAATGAAACATAAGTAAATTTTACAAATTATTATTTTAATTAACTATTATTGATAATGATTATTATTTTGTTTTTTTTTTTTTTTTTTTGTTTTTATTTTAGTTTTTGGATTTGTTGTTTGAGAAATAATTTTATTTTTTTTTTTGCATTTTAATTCTGAATAACATTAGAATAATATATGTATAGTTGATATACGTCTATGTGATTGGATAACTTATGGATAACAAGTATAAATTTGAATAACATTTTTAAGATATTCAAGAAAATCGAAAATAATATGACAAAATTGACACTAACAGCAGTTATAGGTTGTATATTTTATCCAAAAATGTGCATCACACAATTAATTAGATTCGATTAGACAGTACCGAGATTTAGAGTAGAAGCATTGTATGATGAAGGTGCTGATATATTTAAGCCGTTTGGCATATTCGGCATTATTGCCAAAGCTGACATCGTATTGGTCATCCTGTTATGGGAAGTTAGATCTCTAACTTTCTGAACGCGACAAGCTGCTCTTGATTCTCATATAAATTTTGATGGACATTTTTATTCCTGACTACGAATTTCAATTGCTGCAAGAAGACTTGATCTCTTGCGTCGTTCTAAGTAGTTTTTCAGATCAGATAATGTTGACAATATATTTATAAAGAGCATTTCGACTTATAATAGGTGATGTCATCAATTTATATAGATTCACTTCATCGCGTGCGAAATGTGGGTGTTCTATCTATATTTTAGTGCTGTTTATGTGCACTATTGCGATCTCCGGTATTATGACCAATATTTGGATATTCGCTCTAAATACTAGACCTGCTTAGTTAGAGCATTCGCGTTCTGTTGTTTATACATTTGGTAGCACAATTAAATTTCTGGGCGTCATTATCAAACCACAATTTAATGAGTGGACGTGTGCAGATAAAAATGCTTAGTTCACTAAATATGAATCAATATGGACAATTTTACACACCTGAAAATGTACAACTAATACATAAAACAGTATCTAATCACTTAATTCATCAACTATACAAATAAGTGAATACATTGATAAATTATAATTGTTATTTATTGTAAAATATTAATGATAATGGGACAGCGTAAATTTATATCAAGAAAATATAATATTTCAATAGATGATATTTATGCAACAATTAATTGTTTAACAATCCAAAAGTTTGGCATTTATCTTTTAGCGACAACAATTTTTATTTGTTTGATAAAAGATTTAATTTCGAAAGGTCGATGCATTTATGGGTATCTGATTAATTAATTATTGTATATATCAATATCTATCCAATATTATAGTAACCCATTATTTTCAACATTAATAATAATTAATTATCATGGTAGATTTTGTGATGCAAATATATTTATAAATTAAATTACTATATAATTTGATGATATTATTATTGATAGCAAAATAGTTAATGGGAGAATAATTTATAAATTTTACGAGTAATTTACGAGCAAAAAGAATTGATTTCTTTAAATAGAATAAATAGTTGCAAATTGGTGGTAAAATTATTTAATTTTTTAATTAAATTATTGCTATTTTTTTCTTTATTTTTTTATATGCTACTTACAAATAAATCTTAAGAAATATCGGTTTAAATAGCATTTTGTAATTATCAATACAGAGAGAGAGAGAGAGGGTACCGCTTATATTATCTAAATATGTAATCAATACATTTACTATCTGTGATTATACGACTATAAATTATTTATTTTTATAGATATTTTTACAAAATAAGAGACAAAAATATCTATTAAAATTAATAGAAGAAACAGTAGACAGTTGGATTTTACTAATACAATTAGTTTACATATTCATTCATTTCAATATAAATATTTTGATTCAAAAGGCAAAATCCGTTATGTATATGGCATTTGCATCGTATTCGAATAACAATTTGTCCAAATTTTTAATAATTGAAATTGTACCTTATTTTACATATATTTATTTTCAACTAATTAAATTTAATGTTACTTCCGTAAAAAGTACAATCTATAAATACTAAAATCATTTATGGTAATCTATATATGGAATGAATATTACACATATGTTATCTATTTTTACGAATTAAACTTTAAAACTAATATATAAATTACTCTATGGAATAGTTTCATATCAATCAATATAAAAATATTTGAAATATGTGAAAGAAGTCTTTATTTTTTGTATTAATTGTCTGACAAATCACTCAAGTAAAACCTTCTTCATTATTAGAAGTGTTCAGAAGTTTAAAAACTAATTTCGAAAATTCATAATAATCCTTGAAAAAAATAATTAAATAGTTTTTTTATTGTGTAAAATTGATTTTAAACTTAAAGATGATATCACTTTTTTATTTTGGTTTTTTAATTTTTTACCTGAAGAAGTATACCGAGAATAAATAGACAAAAGTAAAAACAAAAAAAAAAAAATAAAAATCTCATTAAAAACAATTGAATTTATAATAAATTTTTATCTGAAAAAAAAAAAAACAAAAAAACCTATGAAATAATTTATATATTTTTTTTTTTTCAATTTTCAGATAATGAACGCTAATACACTACAATGTGTTAACGTCAAATATCCAGCTGATTCAATTGAATGGTGTCCACATGATCATAATCAAGAATATTTTGTATGTGGCACATATCAGTTGGAAGAAAATGTCAATAGAATTGATGATTTTTCAATAGCACGTAAGGGAAGCATTCATTTATATAAATATAATTTATTTGAAAATATTTTGGAAAAAATTCACGTTCTTGAAACGGCCGCAATTTTAGATCAAAAATGGTATAAATTTGGTGATAAATCTCTATTAGCAATAGCAAATGCAGTAGGTGAAGTACAAATATATGAATTAAAAGATAATAAATTGAATTTATTTTCATCAATTCATTTAAATACAAATATTGAGAATTTATTAACACTTTCAATCGATTGGTTGAATTCATGTGATGGTGGTAATAGTGTTTGTGGTAATGGTGCTGGTGCCGGTGCCCACCAACAACATTACACTAATACCAAATTAATAGCAAGTGATTCAAAGGGTAATATCTCAATAATACGATTTGGTGAATCAAAATTAGAAATCGATAATACATGGAATGCACATTCATTTGAAGCATGGACCTGTTGTTTTGATAAATGGAATCCAAATATTATTTATACAGGTGGTGATGATACATTTTTAAATGTTTATGATTTACGTTTAATAAATAATGAACAACCAAAAAAAATGTTGACTAACAAATGTCATTCAGCTGGTGTAACATCACTATTAACATTTAATAAATATGAACATTTATTGGTTACCGGTAGTTATGATGAATATCTCCGATTATTTGATAAAAGATCAATGAAACGATCGTTATCGGAAATAAATCTTAGTGGTGGTATTTGGCGCTTAAAAAACGATCCATTTGATGAGAATCTCATTTTATGTGCTTGTATGTATCATAATTTTAGTATTGTAAAATTAAATACAATTGACAATGAAATGAAATTATATGGAGAATATTTTGAACATAAAAGTATTTGTTACGGAGCCGATTGGTGTCCCCAAAAATGTACTGACAATAAAAATCAAATGTTAATGGCAACTTGTTCATTTTATGATCGAAAACTTTGTATATCCAGTATTACTTTAAAATACAATGAAAAGGAATAAAGAAAGTGTAATTATATGTGAATTTTGATATATTGGAAGGATAAATTTTATAATTTTATTAAAATTTAAATATATAAAAAATGAAAAAACATATGAATAGGTAAAAAAAATAAACGATTGACAATATGAAATCTTTGTAATTAAGAAAAATAAATCTAATCATTTTTAATAAGAGCAAGTTTATGTTATATGTTTTTGTATGTAATATTTTCCAATTATTTATTAAATGATAAGATTAATCGATGAAAAACTAATTGCATCATAGATGATCGCGGTTTTTCTTATTAATTTTTAAAATATTTTGTTTTGTTTTTTTTTTTTTTATAAATAATGAACATAGTGTAATGTCTTAACGTTTTCTATGTTATGCACATATCAAATAAAAGATGATAATTTGGTGGAATAGCGATTTCTAATGAACAAGAATTTCAGAAAATAAAAAATTGAAAGAATTTTGATTTAACGGTTCAAAAATTAATTTAATGCAACTTTTATAATATGATTAAAAAACAACACAATACAATTGCAAATTCTTCTCTTTAGAGCTTCATAATATTCGATATATTTAATAGTTTGTTATTTTAAGTTGTATATCATATAGTAAGTAGTAAAATCTAATCTTGTATAATAATATTCTACATAGAATAGCTCACATATTATGTGTTGAATTATTTTTCCGAATAATGTATAAAATTATTATTAATTTTATTATTTACTACATTCTATGGTGCGCTAATAAATCATTGCTATTATTCACGCCTAATAGAATCATTTTAAAATCTTATTTCAATTCAACATTTTTTTTTCTACAGTTCAGAAACATCTATTCAATTTAAAGAGCATTATCTTGTTTTTTCTTGGATTTTCTATTTTTTCTGTATCTTTTATAGTTTAGTAAAAGATACAGAAAAGCAATTGCTGGAGAAAAAAAAAACCAAGACAATACGCTTATAAATTTACAAGATAAATGAAGTGTAATAATTTAAAAATTAATTGTTTTGAAATAATTATTTAAACGAGTATCAACATAACAAGTCAGTTTCACTATATATATATACATTGATAGATCACGTATTTATTACTTTGATTTTGATTATTACTTAAAATTTGATCCAAATTTATAATAATTAAGTCATAATTGTGTTTTTTTTTAAAATCAAATATAATCAATATTATATGCAATACAAAATATTCAATCTGTAGACGAAACATATAGCATAGATGTTTGTAAATTGCTAGTTAATAATATGCTTATTATCTTAATCAAAATAAATTATTTGTTTGAATTAAATAATTACATATTTTGTTTTATTTTAAAAATTTATACATGATTTCTGTATAAATATTTAAATATCACTAAATATATAATAGCCAATAATTTTTATATAGTCAATTAATGGATTATAATTCGTTTGTAAAATTTATATAAATGGTACTCGGATTTGCACACAATTTAATTTAGTATGTATATTCAGTCAGTATTAATGAGGTTGCTGGTGTTAAAAACATCTGAACAGCAAACAAGGTAGCTGGTGATTTATATATCAAATTGAATGTTACCCATTACTCGTACGTATAACATATAAAATACTATGAAACAAGTTCTAATTCTATACGTCAAGGAATAAAGTTCAAAAAATTTAATAATATGACACACGGCTATGACCAAATAATATTATCCATACTTTGTTCACAAATACTGTGTACATATCCGACAGCGAAATAAGAATGGAGCTCAAAATCCTATATACATTTAAAAGAAGATGGTTTCCGTAAAGCAGTTTATCATGCTACATTGATGTTCTAAACATCTTTCGCTCTTAATGGCGATGCAATGATTTCTAACTAGAAATGTTCACAATTTAAAGCAGCAGTATATATATATCAACCAACTTTCTACTAGCTAAAATTGGTTTACAAGTTTAGTGGGGCCGACTCCTTAATAAATTAAATATAAACAATGACAAAAAAAAGACATATGGTTAGCGAAACATTGAACTTCAGTAAAATAATTTACATTAATATAAAGAATATTATCAATCAATTACTTGTGATAATTTCTTAATTCCAACACATTTTAAAGTACATGTATATCATTTTATCAACAACTTCCACTTAACCAGTATATTCATAATAATTTCTCCGATATTATACACATTCTTATACATTTTAAATCTAATATTTATGCTATCTTTTGTGCAGCTAGCAAAATTACTTAACAATAATTATAAAATATATTAAATATGATTATTATTATAATGGAAAAAATATGTAAACAAAAACAATTCATTCAAAAAGAAAAATATAATGAGATTTATCAAATCAATATGATATCTGCACCAAATCTTTGACATTTTATGAAAACAATTGCAACAAAATTAATACACTGTTAAATAAATGAGCCAAAAAACGATAAAAGAAATGAAAAAAAGTAGTAGTTTTTTGCGCAAATATAAAAATGATATAACGGCGAATAAAACGTACTCTATTCGCTATTTTTTTTAATATATACTCCATTCGCCATTTATGCGTACTAATTATGCGTATTTAACGTATTTATTTATTATTTAATGACATTTTAATCTCACGCATGCTCTTCTGGTACAATTTTTCATTTCT
The DNA here is from genome assembly GCA_027564355.1 of Penthetria funebris. Classification (NCBI taxonomy): domain Eukaryota; kingdom Metazoa; phylum Arthropoda; class Insecta; order Diptera; family Pleciidae; genus Penthetria; species Penthetria funebris. The sequence goes on along the minus strand of JANSTX010023072.1, from coordinate 5,864 downwards.
GTCAGGTACAATTTTATTTTTACTATTTGTTTACATTTATTTTAATAATAAACGTCTGCGCAATTGTGCTGTCACATCTAAACACAAATATTTTTTAGCTAAATATAAAATAATATTTTTAATACAGTTAATTATTTTAATGCAAACTTTATTTTTATATGATAAATAACTGATACGTTGTGGTTTTAAATTTAGTATTTGTACAAAAAGTTTTTATGGGAGTAAGTGCATATTTTCATTAAAAAAGTGAAATCTTTGTGGTCAGAAGAAAATGAGGAAAATGTTTCATTTCTACGAAGATTACTTTTCTCGTTTAATATTAAAGTGAAGGTTTGTATAAATGTAATAATTATCATTATATTATATGGCTCTCGGGATAATGAATATAGTGCTTGACTATCATTGAGATTACTCCTTACATCTTTAATGGCAAAGTAACATCGTAATGCCGTCTTATGCGCTCTCGATGCGTATAGGTTTAGATGATGATTTTAGTTTTGTATAAATAATAAATTGTCGAATTCATACACAAAAAAGTCAAGTAATATTTAAAATTAAGGCAGAATGGTATTTTAATTTTAATTTATATATTTCATTTATTTATTAAACATTTATTCCTTTTCGTTTTTTTTTTCTAGAAACAAAATATTGATTTTGAATTGGATATAAAAGTATTGTTCAATTCTGGTAAATGTGTTTTACACACAAAATATTTAAATGATGAAAAAATCAATGTCAGTAATAGTGCAAAACATCATAAACGTGAAAGTAGTTTGGAAAACAATTGTAATAGTCCGATACCCTCAAAAGGAAATCAGAACTGTATTAGTGGATCTTACAATATTCCATATACCCGGTTTAAATGTTAAATTACATTAGGAATCGAAAACCGTTCATGCTGATACATCGTCAAGATTAAGTACATGCGACATTGAATCAAATATGAGGATGGTGTTGGTATTTTTTCCATAAAACTGACATTTTGATCGGATTGGGGTAACGACAACTTCAAATTATGAACGAGTCTACAATGTACTTGTAAGTTTCATTTGCTTATGATACCAGCCACATTAATGACTGTTTGTTTATTTTTGGTCGACTATATCTTCTACTACCCTATGGATTCCAATTAAACGCATGTCTTGCGATATCATTAATACCTTAGTATCAAAATAATAAGTATTTCTTCATAAATTATGTAACGATAAATGTCTCAATTAGTGTGTTGGTTTGAAATTACACAGCTCTTGTTAATATCATTTTTTTTTGTACAACTTGTAATGCATTTTGTTCCATAAGAATTGCACAATACTCATATTGAAATGAATGATAAATGTTTTATAATTGTATGCTAGATAGAGTCTTGTCTACTGCAAATCAATAGATTATCGTACAATCACATCTAGGTCAACATTTAGTAAAAACATGTTACAAGCCTAATCATAATAGGTTTAAACACTTTTAAAATATTGTATACTGTGCATAATAATCTGCAATGTCAAATAAAATGAAGGAAAATCTACCTTTTGAAAGGACAACTGACCGCAAGCAAGTGAATTCAATAATGGCTGTTTGATGTGAAATAAGGTGCAAAAATGTGCAAATTACTTTAAAGAGTTATTGCAAAGGACATTGAGACATGTACCTTCCTGAATACAATAATCAAGTTTTATTGCAATAGTTTCAAATGATTGGATCTGTTTAACCTTGAATCTGAGTATTGACTTTATTCACCGTTAAAGTCAATAGTGAAAATTAGTGTTAATGACACAACATGTTGAAGTCGATGTAATTTTGAACAAATTATTTTTTGTTCAGTTCGGTGATACTATCATCAATTAAATTCATCTATAATCAATAAATACTGAAGAATGGAGCGACCGAATAACATCTATATACCTGCACGTACGTACCGAACGAGTATCTTCAGCTTAAAACAAATTTGAATTGGAATGAAAATATGTTTTTGCTTTAGATTAAATGTAGTTATTTGCTATATGAGCCGTACAATGTTCTTGGAAACACAAATAAAATAGAATTACTAATTATATATATACCAAGAGATTAATTTAACATTACAATTAATGTCTATTACATAGAAAATTCGTTGTAATATCGCAAAATAATTAGAAAATGAATAAAGAAAAAACCATATGGAAATGACTATTAAATCACTGTACGAAATGAATAAGTACAAGTTGTAAATTGCATATTATTAATCTATCACACTATTTTATTTGATATACCCTTTTTTTCCATAATTTTGAAAATATAAAACTACTCTTTATACAAATTCAAAGTGCAATATGACAACAACGTTTATGTGTGCTACATACATCATACTATTAACTACTGTGTCCTGAAATTCATGTTTTTAGGAACAATTTTCACTGAAATTGGGTGCTATATAATAAATAATTCAAAATTTTAATAGAGTGAAAAAAAAACATGTAAATTCAGAAAATTTAAAAAGTTTTAGAATAAATAAGTTTTTAATTAAGCAATTACACCCTAATTGATTGTAGCCTGTCTATATATAGCAAGCAAACAAAAAATTTAACATTCTAAAAAAGATTTTTGCTTGGGCATTTAATACAACAACGAAGACCAGTTATCTATCTCAAGATGACCAAAGATTTTGTTACTTTAATGAATTCAGTTTTTGAATTAAATATAATCTATTTTAAATTTATTGGTATTTGGAAACCTGATGTATTTAATAAATTGAATATTAGTTATCTTTACAATATTCACAGGTATGTATGGGTAGTTAATATATGATTTTTTTAAAATTTATAATATCTAAATCTGAATGTAACTTCAATCTCTATTCATGTATTCTAAATCTAATATATCTGTAAATTTCAGATCCATATATAGATTCTAGATCGTTACTTTTGTAAAAGAAAATAATAAAAAAAGACATTTTTCTTTCATTTTAATCTCTAGATTTAGTTATTAATTTGTACTCGGTATTTCACATAATATTATTTTATTTAAGTTTCATAGTTGGATTCTTTTGGATAATTCTATACATTATTTGTATGATCATTGAATTCTTTATGGTTTGGGGTGATGTTGAAAAAATTACACAATGCTTATTTTTGTTGAGTACCGACATAAGTATGATGATGAAATTTTTTACTTTACGTTTACACATTGATTCATTGCAAGCGATTATAAAAAATTGTACTCAATCAACATTTATACCAAAGGATAAATATGAAATGGAAATGATGGAATCGGCAAGCAAATTAGCAATTCGATTAAGAAGTATATTTCTTTACAGTTGTATTGTTACAGTAATATTTATTGTTATTTATCCTTTATCAATTGGTGGACACAATTTACCAATATCGGCTTATTATCCATTTGATAGGGAGAATAAAAGTAAGTATAGTATGTATATAATACTATATTTTATATATATAATCTAATCCCAGTTTTTTCGATTGACAATCCTATTCATCATCTCCAGGACTACTGGTTTTCACAAATTCTCGTTTGATAGTGTATTTATTCTAAACACTTGAATTTGTGAAACTTGAATTTGTGACACAATGCAATTTGTCACCTTCCAAGTTTCGAAGCCATACAATAGTAAACCGTTAGTTTTAAAGCAGCACAAACTTTTGAATTTTTGGAATTTTGCGACTATACCAAACATTTATCGAGCCTTTTGTATCCGGAACTCAACATCTGTTTCAGCACCATATCACCATCATCTTAACCTTTACTAATGTTTTTTTTATATTCTATCTATTTCTGGTTCGTTCGTTCGTTGAAATTCAAGTTTCTTTGTGTATTATTCTTTTATGCACAAATATAGTATAACCAATGGCAAGATTATGATTGCTGGAAATTTTCCGCACAAAGTTCTCCATTATTATCACCTACACCGTATTTGTACTCATATAACAGACAACCAACCCATGTTGTCCGAGTCAACACTTGCATATAACATTATTCGATCTTTTAATCCTAACAAGGTAATGTGAAAGTTTATAATATAAAAAGTCTGTTTGTCATCAAATGATATGTGATCCATCGGTACTGAACTATTGTTAAATATTTAACACTATCTTGCTGTACGATCTGGTATCCAGTTTCAAGCAAAAGGACTACTATCAGTTTTATAATTGAGCATTCAATCGCATCTATTCGTCTTTACAAATTTAGCCGTGTTTAAATTGATGTTAGTATACAAAAAAATGTTCCAAATGACCATCACGGAAAGGTATTGCAATCACTTGGTCATACAGTCAATTGACGTTTTCGATTGATCCTAAAATACAGACCAACTCTGTATCATAATCTCATTTATAAATTAGTTATAGTTTTATATAACCTGTGAAATGGAACAACAATGGTGTTACAATAGATTGTTTCAAAGCTCTCACTCATATGAAATATATAGAACCGATGGTCACGGTATCCACTTTCCAGTAAGTGATCTCTGTCACTGCTTGTGTATTATAATCAATATGTTTATAAGGCAGTCGCGTGTTCCATAAGCTTTGTAAATTATATGTTGATAATATTTGTTCGACATAAATTATAAGAAATAATTTTTAGATTATACTTATATAGATTTGCTTTCAATTTGAATAGGCATTTTTGTATTGCTTTACTTTTATCAAGGATTTGGATTAAGTTTACATTGTTTAATGAATGTATCATCTGATACTTTATGCAGTTCATTAATGATATTCATTGGAGGTCAATTAAATGTTCTTCAATATCGACTTCAACGTATTGGACATTATGAACATAGAAATGACCATTTAATGGTTACAGATTGTCAATACCAAAATCAGCAACTAATTAAGCGAGAAATAGCGTATTGCATTAACCTACATCAGAATATAAATCAGTATATTTTTTGAATAATAATTAATAATAAGTTACATATTTGAATTTAATTGAGTTTATTATCATATTTTTTTTTTATAGATTTGCTAAAAATGTAGAAAAATTATACAATATTCCCGTATTAATACAATTTCTGTCATCAGCTATTGTTATTTGTATTAATTTATTCCGGCTTACTATTGTAAGTACTGTAGAATTAAGAAATTTTAATTATTCGCGAATAGGGAAACTTGAATTGTACAAGGTTTTTATGGCAATTATTTATTACAGGTAAATCCATTAGATGATCTAGTAAATTCAACAACACTTATTTTGTATCAATCAGTAATGTTAATGCAAATATTTATGATATGCTACTTTGGGAATGAAATCATTGATAAGGTGTATAATAATTTCTTTCGATTTAAATGTATATGTAATAAAAAAATAAAATATTGTTTCCATAGAGTTCTAAATTGAGTTATAGTCTTTATAAAGCGGATTGGCCAAATTTTAAAAAAAGTGATAACAAATCAATAATATTTATAATGGAAAGATTTAAGAATCCAATTTGTATTACATCTGGAAAGTTATACATACTAAGTCTATCAACGTTTACAACGGTAGGTATATTTAATTGCCTATTATTACACTGTACCCAGTCTGAATTGACGCAGCTTAGTTTTCAATAATCAATTAGACTGATCACTGTGTTAAATAGTGTTAGGTAAATCAATTATCTATTTTAAAACATTGAAAATATGTCCAACGTTACAAAGTGCAAATCTGCTGCATAGAGGAACATCTTGAAATGTATTATTAATTCATTCATATTAGATCTCATAAATTGCCTGCCGATGGAAAATTATATGCATTATTTCCGATTAGCTATCAATTTGGAGTTCAATTAATAGAACGACTTTAAACTCAAGAAATCGACGAAATGTATGGTTACTTACATATTATATTCTATTCTATTATCTAGAAACGGGTAATGATTAGTAAAATATATA
>JANSTX010023050.1:0-15623 GCA_027564355.1 Penthetria funebris | reverse complement strand
TACTCAATCATTTTGTTATACAAATAAATGCCATTTTCAAGCCAAAAAATCGACATTATTAATGCAAGGTCCTTATACATCGATTATTCGTCACCATTTTTGGAGCGTTTGATAAATTGTGTGATATCCAACGAGAATAAATGTTTTTTCAAATATCAATGCATTATCTTATTGATGCTTGTCGTAAAAATGTCCAAGCATGTCTTAATCTCACGATAAATCACATGACGATCTTGCATTATTAGTTCACGCACAGCATTTATGGTTTGTGGCGCAACAACTGATTTTGGACGAACTTCACGAAATTCGTCCTGAAGTAAATGTCGGCCACTATTAAATTCGTTGTACCACTTTTTCATAGTGCTGTAGTAAGGTGCTTCATCGCCATATAAAGAATTTTATGCATCAATGCATTCTTGTCTTAATAATTCACGTCAAAATGAATCTAAAGATTTTAAACAGGAAAAACTTGTTGGTTTGATTACTAAAAGTTTTCACTCGTACATTTATTATGCAATTGGACAAATATTTTATCAATAATTACTTGTATGTACACAATAAGAAAAAATTGTCTATTCAATTTTAATTTCAATTGTGAATATCACTTATTATGCACCTTAAGTAAATTATCCAATAAAAACAAAAAACAGACAGATTTCATCATATTTTCAATTTAAATTTCAACTGTAATTCCACAATCTTCTATTGGCAATATCTTAATGTGATTATATTGAAACTTTTCTATGAAAAAAAAAGAGATTATACATGCACTTTACGTACAATAATAAATAAAAAAGTGAATCAATAGTCAAATACAAACAGCAAATGTAATGCAATATTCTTTCACTTAAAGTTGATGATTTTTTTCATTAAGTACAAGTTTTATATTAACAACCAATAGTTGAAAAAAAAAAAATATTAACAACATGTTTTCGTATTAATATCACGTTTAACTGTTGAATAAGTTGTTGTAGATATATATATATACTCGTATACGTATAGGATTGGCAGGAAGCTGTTGTGGACAGGTTATACGATAACTTCCGTTTTAAATTGGATTCACAAATGTATTGGGTACATTAAAAAGAAAAAAATACCATCAATATTATTACGAAATATTTTAAAATTTAATAGATTTTATTACCAAATTTAAATAGTCCAATAATTGTTGTATTCAAAAAAAATTAAAATTATATAAATTTCACAAATATTCACATCAGCAGTTAAAATAAATGTTTGTAATTTGATAATTGAATTTACAACACATCATAACAGCCCTTTAGCGATTACACTTATAGTCATCAAAATGATAAAGGAATCATAATTGTTTATAACACATACAACATCACCATTATCACTTTAAAAATACGAGTTTGTTTGAAAGGAAAGAAACTTAATTTAGGTTTCCGAGTAATTCCTCGAATATTTCATTCGATTCGGTACTTCACTCTAATACTGGTCGACTTCTTTGAAATTTTAAAACAAAATCCATATTAAGACTATTGTGGAAAAAGTCAATTCATCATGAACACAAAAATTCGTAACATATGCGTCCCAAATCGGACAAATGTAGAATGGACAGCAGATTCTTAAGTTAAAATTATGATTTGGAAAAAAAAAATTTAATAAAAGCAATAAATGAAATATGTCCATCCCAATGTTTAATCATGCAATAAATTGTCTAGAAATTGAGTGCAATGTAGATAGGATTACAATAAGAGTCATCATCAAATCGAAGTTCATTCGGGCATCTATCGTGAGAACTAGATTTTTAATCATTCTAAAAATGAAACCGATGTAATACGAAATTAACACACAATCAGTTTAAAGTAATATGGAATATGAAATGTTAAGATATTTGTCAAAATAATCAAAGATTCAGTTTGACGTTACATGAATATGGCAGCTCAAAATATGTCAATATAACTGTCCAAATGGTGATCCAACAAAAGCTACAATTTTGGACTTGTTCGAAACTTCAATTGGTGTCATTAAAAGTAAATTAAACGATATTGACTCAACCATTGACGGCGGTTCTGTAATTCTTCTTCTTTTGTTAGGTCATAGGACCTGCTGTGTTTTTCTAATAATTTAGTTTTGTGATGCGCATGCCCAACTTTCTCGCCAACATATCGAAGGCCTTCTTATATGTAGTATGTTCCACTTGGTTGCTGTGTTCTGGACGGCATCAATGCGAATTTCCACTGCATATGTTAAAATGGGACTTTCGTATTCTGGCTTTCTCGTAACATGAAATTTTTTATCCAAATGAAGTCACGCAGACGCCCAGATATTAATGCAGCCTCGTTTTGTTTGATAGCGAACTTCTGCAGGAACATCTCGATAGCTACTTGCTTCTGCACCCAAGTAACGGAAGCTTATAACTTGTTCAATTGGTATGTTCACTAGTTTACATCTTATTGGATCTTTGATTATAACAATTGAATTTGTTTTCATCGTAGATACCAAGATGTTGCTTTGTCTTGTTCAAATGCAAATAATAGACGTTACAAATCGTCCTAATTTTCTGCAATGAGAACAGCATCGTCCGCATAACAAATGATACTGATCAGTTGATTTCCCATTCTATAACCAATTTCAGAAGATTTAATTTTCAGTATGATTTTGTTCATAACAATGTTGGGTTCAAACTATCACCCTAACAGATTCAAGTTAATATTGGTATTTCATTTGTGAGCTTTCCGTTTATTTTAATTTGCATTGTATTGTTAACATTTGTCTGCTGTATATTATGTTATCTTCTGTATAAGACCAATTATGTTATAGCTTCTTCTAAAATATTTATAACATCGTCAAGTTGGATACGGTCGAAAGCTTGTGCAAGATCGGCGTGTTGTATTCAATGGACTTCGCCACAAACTGTCGTAATATGAATATCGAATCAATCGTTGATCTGTTGTTTCTGAAGCCATTTTGTTCATCACAAATCTCAGTTTTTGACGTTATTTCACCGCGCCAATAATTTTAGCGAAGAGTTTCTGAACAGCACATAATACAGTGAGACCTTAAACTTAGGTATTGTTACACTCTTCTAGAATCTGTGGGTATTTCTCTTTCCGTTCAAGTAATATATTGAACAATTTAACAATTTCAGTAGTAATTAGGTTGTTTCCAACATATTTCAGACACTAATTTCCGATATCATCAATACCGGAAGATTTTCTATTTTTCAAAGTTTTAATTGCTTGTTCAGTCAGATGTTGGTTGACATAAAAATTATTATGTTGAACTCTGTGCCTCGTATGTCTCAGATGAAACTCTTCTGTGTTGGTAAATAAATTTTGGAAAGGCGTAACCCATGCTTCAGCAGATACTGCTAAATTTTGGGTATATTCATTTACAGGTTTCTATTTCCTAGAAAGTTCCAAGTTTTCTTTTGTCCACCTTACAAATCACGTTCCATGTGTGTCTTTACTAAAACGGTTTCAGTATTCCTTTCCAATTTGCGTTATTTTAGCACATTCTGTTTCCAATGAGTTTTTATATACTCTGTATTCTAGCGGGGTTTTTTAGGCTGTATTTTACGTACGACTGTCGTAAATATGATAATAATGTTTGTAAACATTACAGAAATCCATTCAGAAAGGATTATATCGGATTTGTTATGGGGTTGGTTAAATATATAAATGTGCAATCATAAGAATAATACTATATAAACAGATAATAAGTCTAATTTCGAACTTTATGCACCAAAATTAACAATATACGAGTACAATTGTTGATTGATGCATGGAAATTAATTTTAATGATTAAGATAAGTTCAATAAACTGTCATAGAGAAATGTGACACATTTTAATTTGGCGTACAAATTATCAATTATAATGAAATATACTATTTGCGAATTGAAGCGAAACGTTCATTATTAATGTGATTGTAAAATACATGATGTTTTAACTATAATTCTCAAGTGAATCCGACTAAAAAATAATAACAACTATACAAGTATAAAGTTACCTGTTCGTGAAAGTTAATCCAAATATACAAAGCAATCAATTGAATGATGATATGATGAGACGCAATATGATATTGCAAATTTGAAAAATGACTAAAATCAATAACACGAGAAATCCGTCCATATAATTATTGTACGAAACATTAGATTAGCTTGTTGTGGGGTTTATGAACTTTACATTCCACCACCGATCGCCACTCAAAAGATTAGATGTGAATGCCTGCCCTAACTTTTGTTACGTCTACGTCAGTTTCAGAACGAATATTTCTAACTTCGAATAAAGGGTTCTAACTTCGAAATGTCTTTTGGATGCAGGATGTATTCTTCCAAGTATTGCATTCACATAAAATACACACGACAGTTACATCTTCAATATTGCTATATCTACATTTATAATCTTCAGATTTACCAATTTAAAATAAATGATATTTCTTTCCACAATGTTCCGTGTGTATAGGCCAGTGATAGTCCATGTGATTTTAAGCCAACTGAAGTAACTTTTGTGTTTTGTGTATGGAGTAGAATTGTATCATGAACTGGTAACCAGTGCAGAGTCACTGAGTTTACACTTGCCACTTTTATGAGTTTTTGTATTCTATTTTTGACTCAATTTTATATGAGTCAATTGTTTGAAGTGCTACTTGGCTATATCAGATAATATTTCTATTCTCTTGCCATCAACGTATTTTGTTTCTAGACCTATGTGAATGCAGGTCTCTATTGCATGTACCTCAGCCTGAAAAACTATTTTAGCATCCCCTAAGAAGAAATGGCCATCATAATGTGATATTTTTGATGTACATTCTGGTGTAAAACAGAGATGTATAACTGTACTCATTAAACCCGCATATTATCATTATTTTATTGAATGCAAATAATAGATTGAGGATCACCTTGACGACACCTTGATATTGCACACAAAATATTTACCTCAACGCAGTGTCACTATAGGAACATACGATCGAGTTACATGTCTAATTAGATCTCATATTATGTCTGAAAGTGTTTTGCTAATTGAATAATAATTAAAAATTTGAATTCATGATTCTGGTATTGAACACTTTGAAATGTAATTCAATCATATTGTTAAATACAGGCTCTGTCACTTGCGACTATAGTTACTTTTTGTGATCTCCAGTACTTACCAGTGGTGAGGAGGCAGTGATTGGAGACAGCAACATCACCAAAAATGATTTGAATGATGAAGTCGCGAATACAAAGAAATCTACCGCAGAAGCCACAACAAAAATTAGTGAAAATCTGTCACTGGCAACATCGGCAAAAAAGGCTATTCTTCTTTAACGATCAAAATCACTGTTGAAAGTTTTGTCGTTACGCAAATTACGACCTAAATTTGGTAATTTGTGATGAAAAAATATTACTGTTTAACAATACGTAAACTATAGAAATGATCGGTATGTGGGTGAATGGCAAGTTTACGGAAAGTTGCTATGCAAAATCAAATGTCTGCTCTGTTGAAATTGTAATTGGTCAGTTTCCGAAAAGAGTAACACTTCGAGTGTCGAATTGTTGATGGATTTATTGTCCCTTTGAACAATACGAATTTGTGTCGCAAAAAACCAATTAATGGATCCCAAAGATAGGCAAATATGAGAGTGAACATATAGACGTATATTTATAACTAGATGAATTAACTTCAAAAAAGGTTGATGCTTTTGGTATATTATGAAAACTATAACAGAATAATGTTATAATTAATTTAAAAATTAAATTTTTATTTTAAAACAAACTAAATTTTCTTTATTAGATGAGAACAACATTCATCATACTCGTATATATACCATTTTATATTGTATTTATGTGCTCGTATAATTACTTGATTTTTTAAAAACATTCTCATGCTACCATTGATTCACTTATATTTCACAATTTATGAATTTTAATTGTGAAATAATGATTTCGTTATATATTTACAATTTTTTCACCTTTAAAAAAAACAGTGATGCTGTAGTTATTATAAGCTAGTGCTCGTTTGCATATACAATTGTCCATTGTTATTTATATTTTAATGTTTCACTTTATTTTTTATGCTTCTGATTTTTTGTTGTACATTTAGTTAAAACAATAACTTTTTAATGAATTGATAAAATGTTATTAAGTGAAATATGTTTCAATGTAATGTACAATTTACACAATTTGAAGATTTGAAGGCATATCTTTCAAGTGTGTATTTTGCAGTATCATCGACTGGGCGCCCTGAGTGTTTGACCGATATAATTCTATTTTTTTCGGTTGACAATCCTGTTGAAGATTTGAAAGAATATCTTACAAGTGTGTATTTTGCAGTATCATCGAATGGGTGCCATGAGTGTTTGACCGATATAATTCAACTATTTTTGGTTCAAAATTCTATTCATCGTTCTCCAGATCGGTCAGCCTTCATAAACTCTAGTTTGATATTGTATTTGACCAGAAAATTTGAAAATTTGAAATATGCTCCCAGTAAAGCACCTATTGACAAAAACTTAAATTTGTGACTGAACGTTATTTACTATCTACGCAGCCATGTAAAAGTATCGATAAACAATTAGTTTTAATGACCGCCAGACTTCATTCAGCAAATACCAAACATTTACCGAACCTATTGTGTATGCGAAACTTTACATTTGTTTCAGCATTACCATCAATTGTCAAAAATCTTCACAAATTTTAGAAGTCCTTACTAAAATACACAGCATCACAACTTCTTGACTATATACGTTCGATAGGGTTGCAAATGCCGCGTTTACCACTCCAGGTGGGTTACAACTTCTTTGGTATACATTTAGCAAAATGTCAATAATTACAAAAGATGAGTTCAAAACGAAAATATGCCCCGCTTAGGATTCTGTCAAAATTATAGATAGAAAAACCGCGAAAAATAAAAAAAAATACAAACAAAACTTTCAATTAAAATAAATGTGCAAGTCAAACTATGATAACAATATCATTGACATTTACATAGCTAATGAATCTAATACAGGTTCTTTCCTCAGTGCAAGCAATTTGAGGTTACTAGAGATTTGTGCCGACTACTACATCCCACCTAGCATATTGAAACCTACAGCGCCTCTTATATGGATGATATCTGATATCTGTTTTATCACTACCTTCTATATTTATATCTTATCTATTATGGTACTATTGACTTTAAGACAGTACAAACTTCATTAGTTTCGCATTTGGTACATTTATGCGTTGACGTACCTGTGACACATGCTGCAGTTTAATTTTATCGCCGTCTAATTGTTTTCAGTTCCGCTTTACATTCGGTAGGATTATTAGCGAATGACCACACTTATGACCAATAAAAGGATATAATATAAATAGTTTAATTTTATCGCCGTCTTGATTATCACCCTCGCTTTTGCAATCGGTAGGAATATCAGCAAATGACCAAACTTGACTAATAAAGTGATTTAATACAGATGAGATAGTATTATATATAGATTTGAAACGAACATTTTGGAATCTTCGACCAGACGGTTATCTCTCTATTTGACTGGTACCACTGGTAGTTAATAGGAATCTGCCAGAACGGGTCACTTCGTGGACTTAACATTAAGTACTTGATCAAGAATACATATTATCAAAATGGTTGATACTACATACCCAAAATTCTGCATATAGTCGCTCATGTTCGGCAATCTGACATTTTGGCTGTGGTTATTTAATAGCGCCACATACTCGGTATATCATCATGTTATCATTGGACTCTGGATTTGAATGGTCACTGCTGCCACACAGTAACCGCATAGTAGACCGTCCAACATGATCGTCGTTTATTGTTCGCATCCTTTGAGTTGTGCTCTACTTCATTCGTGACCGGGGGTCCTATACACCCATATGGATGATGGAAAGGTTGACATAATGTTGAAAAATATACATATAAAAGTGACTATACAATATTCTTTTTGAAAATGAAAATCAACATAATATATAACCATGAATAGCTGATTTGTTTAACCAAAAATATGTAATACAAATTAATGACGATAAATGAGCATCTTCTTTGATAATTTTAGATTCCGTTAACCCACAATTTATAAATGTCTGTTCCGTATAGTCAATTATTTATTAATACTTGCAGCATAGCAGCGTACCTACATAAAAAATAACAATATACTAACTAGTATTGTTGGACACTGAATTAAATCTTTGTAGATTCCCGTTTTTTTGGTAGCTACCATACGAATTCTATTTTGTACCTTGACGCGGACGCGCTTAAAAATTTGATTCAAAAAACTAATCCAAATTTCAAAAATCTATAAGAATTATATCAATCTTTGTGTATCTCTTTTTACAAAGTTTTAATCATTAAAAAAAAATAAATAACTAATAACAGATACTCGTATTTAAACTATTAATTTGTTTCTTATATTTGGTAACCGTTATTGAGCAATCAGCCATCCATAAAATGTTATTATTATTGCATTTTAGCCGGCGTTATGTACAACTTTGAGAAAAATAAAGCTATGAAATCAAGTTGAATAATCAAAAATTTACAAAAAAAAACCACATCAAAGTATGGTATAATAAAAACAATGCAACAATAAATTAATAATAAGAAAATAAAATGTACTTACTATAGTCGTATACATCTTTTATTATACTCTCATAAGGTGATTCAATCAATTTTAATATTTTCCTTATTAGCTTATGAGATACAATTAAAATAAGATGATACCAAGATTTGTATAAATATTTTTTGATTGTTTGGTCTTTTGGTCAAGGACAGCCATCAACATCACCGGTGTTATTCAAGGTACATCAATTATAGATAATATCCGACATGGTAAAGCGCGTAAAGATGAAAATGAGTCATAAATTATATGTACATGCATTAAGATTTGAGATAACCTCATATATATACGGCTATTTGAAATAACCCATTCGATTCATCACCATCATCATCTTAACCTTCATTTCGCACAACTGGAAAATAGCACGCCATCAACGAGCAACGCGCCATATCATTCATGATTTCATGATTTCTTGTCACAGAACCTTTAAGAAATAACATCTAATTCCACCAAACTTAGGCACCAGTGTGATTGTAACTGTCACTGCTGAAATACTTAAATTGCACGAGAAACGAATTGAAGAATTGGATGAGAACAAGATGACTCTTGGTTGGAGGAAGAGACTAGAGAAAGGTCTATATCCCCTGGTGGTTTACCAGCGGATATAGACCATTTGTTTTCAAAAGAAAAAAAAAACCGAATTCAATATTCTACAATCATTGGAGTTGGTTTATAATTAAGTGTTTTTTGAAAAACGTAGTCTTGTCGACTGTAAGTCGATATCACATTGAATAATTGAAATTCACGCAAGCAACATCATCAAATATATTTTTCTGAGTTGAGAGTAGGTTATGAATGCACACGGAGTAGATATGATATGAACAATAATGGAGAAAATTTTTACGAAAATGTGCAACAGTTATAATCTTGTGATTGGTGGTACAAAAATTCAATTTCACCTGATAAGCATCCTGAAGATATCAAATAAATTACAAAACTATTATTAAAAGATAAAGAATTCAATATAGACTTGTTTTAATTACCAGCAATTAATTAAAACCTGAATGAGAGGAAATTTTTGAAACTGAATGGGGGGTGTATACACAATAAACAATTAAAAACACAGTATTTTTTGCGTTATGAATAAAATAATGCAACTAGTCCATTGGTCACAACACAAGTACTTAAAATTAATGGCAGATATGAATAATCAAACGGCTAAACGCATAATATATGTGAGATGAGATGATTTGACGAATCGCTTATAGTATATGAAAGAGAATGACAGAATTGAATCGCACATTTGCTAGCGCATTGAGATAAATTACTGAGAATGTTCTTGATTTCGTAAGTTATGAAAAGGGAATGAATAGATTAGTGATGACATAAGTGGAATGTTAAAATAAAAGTGGAGAAACATCAGTGCATTCCAAGAAAACATCTAATTCAGCAAATAGAAAGATGAACTGATTACTTTAACGATGTTCTGAATAAGTCAGTATCGAGTTCAAGTGGATCACAATTATTTATTTATTTGAAAAGAAGCCGTTGCTAAAAAAAAAAAAAAAAAAAAATAATAACATTATTATATATAAAACAGCACAAAGGTACCAAAATGATCGGCTACCCGACTATTTCGGGATTCGTTCAGTTTTCTGAATCAGCTAAAACTTAACTTTACATTTATGAAAAACTACTACCAAACTGAACATTTTGCACAACTTAAAATACTTAAATACTACATAAATTAAAGTTTATGAAAAAGTTTTGCGAAATTACAGCTGTAACTGTCAATGTGCTGAATACAACACTCTCAAAATTTTGCAGATTTAATTTAATTTATAGTTAATATTATGTTTACAAGTGAACAAAAGCATTTTGTTCTACGTCATAAGTCTAAAGAAATATAAAGTAAGCACACAAATTGAAAGAAATCTACGTCAGAGTGCAGTGAAATTGTGTAAATAGCTCTAAACGTATCCAACTTAAGCATCAACACCGCATTCTGAACAATAAATTTACAAAATACAAAAAAGTGTAGAATTTAACACTGGCACATAAAACAAAAAAGAAACTCGTGTTTGGTTGAAAGATAAGCCCAATTAAAGCAAGCCGGTTGCTATGCGTAAACAAACGGCTGCTTCTGTTATGGTTAAGGGTAGCCTGTAACAGTAAATAGTTGTTGTCCTCTCATTGTCATTCAGGTGAACCAGCAAATTTGCCAATAATAGATGCTGAACGATAATACGTTGCCATACAAACAATTTGGTTGCAATTGTTAACAGGCATCAAACACCAATTCCATAAACCTTATTTAACACAACATTTTTTTTTCATAGCAGATAATTTTTTTCCCAATTATGGTCAGAAATTTTCTCATATTTAACAATTTCAATTTATAGCCATTTGTTCCGGATTAATTAGAAGTTTGAATGTTATTCTAATATGTGAACTTTAAAATAAATTGAAATTTTAAAATAATGAAATATACAACGTTTTAAAAACGCATTTAGGAGAAATGAAATTTTAAAATAATAAAATATACAACGTTTTAAAAACGCATTTAGGAGGACAATATGTATGAAGTTATAAATCTGTATGGAACTATAGGAGAAATTATTTTATTCTTTTTAGTTCTATAATTATCGCATTCTTTCCATCTTCTTCATTGCACGGTGTCTTGCCAGTGAGTTTTATGCAATTAAGCCTCCCTCTATTTTTAATCCATCCAATAATTTGACACGACTTAATGCGACATATGCCAGTTGTGCTTTAGCAAATATTGCAAATCCGACTGTAAACAACAGCATGGTTTACTGTACGTATTCTTGCACATTTTAAACAATGTTCAGGCCCAGCACAGTATTAGTGGGAGCTGTGTTCGCTCGTTTTTTCATAGTTTCAGTGTGAAAAATGTATTGATTTCGACTTGAAAAAATGAATTCCTGCATTGAATAAGTCAAAATTAGTGATCAGTGTCTAGTGATTAGTGATTAATGATTCAAAAATAATGCATTACGATTGACAATTGATCTTCCCTGAATGATTGTATTGAATATGTCAAAATCAGAGATTAGTCACTAATTAATGATTAGTGAAATATTGCATTATCCCATTGACGCCGCCTGGATTTCCATGAAATATTGAAAGCGTTGGCTAGTCGACAAGGGACTGAAATTACGATTGCAAAATTTTTGCCAAACAGACAAACAGTTCAGATAATAATGTTATAATATTGCAATTCCAGAATCAAACTTGAATCACACTGTATTCTATATTTATATATATTTTTGTATATATTCATTCTTATTTATGTATATACGTAAATGTATATTCTATACATACATTACTTCCTTCTTCTTTTATATAAATATAGATTATCACAATTTTCTTAGATAGAAAAACCGTTAGACCACAATTTCTTATGTTCTAAATGAAGAAGCTTTTATGTGTGAAATTTAAATGCTTAAAACATAATCGAAAAAGAACTCATCGAAGCACGATGTTTTCTTGTTTAAAAATTGAATTTCTTTTTATTACACTCATTATTTTACTATAATTAATTAATTACTTTATTTATTAACTGAATCATAAAATGCAGTTTTTTATTTCTTATTAAAATAATAGAGTCGCAGATTTCAAAAAAAAAAAAAAAAAAAATATTAAAATTTTAAAAATGACAAAGTGAATGAAAATCATTAATTAACTTTCAAATTATTCACATGTGTCTCTCGTTTTTGCAATATTTGGTGAATGTAAAAATAATAAACAATACTTAAATAAACTAATTACAATTGAAATTAACAAAATAAATTATGAAGTAAATTTGTCCGTAATTGCTTGGATAGCTACGTAAATTGTTATAGGTTTTTAAAGAAAAGAATTTTAAAAAAATTAAAAAATGGTTTACATTCAAAATAATTTGGAGGTAAGTTTTAAAGAAAAGTAGAATTAAGAATTTAAAAAGAGTGTTTATTTTCAATAATATATGCCATTGAGATGATGGTTAATATATAAAAAAAAAAAACCGTTCACATGTGAACAACAATAATATTATGGTGAAAGGATTTTTCAATAAAAAAAAATTCAATTATTTAAAGGTCATTAAGTATTTAAAATTTATGTAATTTTAATATAACTTCATATATTTAATCTTAAATATTACTCTGTTTTATTACTTTCATAATACAAATAATAATATAAGATAAGATTGTTCAATCCTCGAATCTTAATTGATTGTTTCTCCCTCAATCAAACTATAAGTTTTTGTGTCATTTTTAAATATGAAACTATAATGATGCATACCCTTAATATCACCGTATACTTTACTTACCGCCAATGCCTCAGAGGTTTGCGACACACCATTTAATTACAGAACAATTTTAAACATCAACTATATATTAAACGTTCGACAGAAACTCACAATATGTCTTCACTCGCCCTTAGATCCCATATTGGCTAGCTCAATATTATGATTAGAAAACAAATAAATTGTTATTTAAGAAAACACTAAGCATATTAAATTAATCAACATTAGAATTGATTACAATATTTACAAAATATATAGTCAATAAAAAAAAAAAACATCGATTTTATTGAAACTATACAATCAATTCTAACTTTGTTTTCAATAATTATTACAGATCGTTAAAAAAAAATGGCAAACATTAATAGACAAAATGATCACATAGTAATTCATCGACCACTTAAACCAAACTGTTATCTAATTTGAAGACAGATTTTGATCTCTTTATTATCCGTACCAATTTCATAACCTTTACGCCTGAAGGTTGCATAGGGACATTTACGTTTTTTAGTAGATTGTTGCATATATCCCCAGCTACCTATAGTTTGTTGTTGAGGTTTCGACATTAATATCGATCATACTGCCATTACTGATATATATTGTGATTGAATTATCGGTTAAACCGCGTAGCGGTAAAGATTGGTTAAGGTAACCTCAATGAAAGTCGGCCACTCCATTCACCCATTTTATTATATATGTAGCCGAGATAACAAAGAACAAAACATCCTAATAAATAATTATTACACAGTCGATTCAAATTCAAATAATGCTGTGATTCACAATCATTAGTCCATATGGTGTTGAATGCTTATCTCACAGTCCATAGAGAAGCCCACATAATAGTTTGTAAACGGATGAGATAATCACATAATAATCTCCAATAATTCCGTTTGTGCAACTATCAGATCACTCTTAGTTGTTAATCGATTTAATTATAGACCTTACTTCATTGGTTGTAAGAAATGTCAATAAATTGTGATATTCAGAATTATACTATTTAAAAACAAATTACTTAGTTTATAAAGTACTCGTATTTTTATTGTCATTATTTAACACAAAAAATCAAAGCGCTAAACATCTTTTTCCTGTAATTGTAAAGAATAATATTGAAAATTACCGTTCATTATTTCTAATTTAAAATGTTATACATTTTGGATTTCATTTAAATTGAAAATGCAGTTTGAATTTCTCTGATGCAATATATTACATCTGCTAATAATATTTTATATGATAATCGATTGTGCATTTAATGATCGAACAACTAATATATTGTACAAGTAATTACATTTTCAATGCTTTATTATATAGAATTGATTTCTGAATGCGGGTGTTGAAAGAATCGACAGCACATCAGTAAGACATTGGTATCGAAAAATAATCAGTTACTCTGACAATCCGATTCTCAGGCTATGTGGAAGAATGCCAAATGCATTAGTGTTCTTGGAACTTCGTTCCCAGGACCTAAACGGGCGGGTATATTATGGTGCCCAATTCAACAGGATTATGTTATTAAGACAATAATATAGTATTTGTAATAATTATAATTAAAATTCAGTATCAGTTATAACATACAGACATTTTGATAACATTCTGTTATTCTTTTATGAAATGAATGATGCAAACGGTTTATTTATTAGTTGCAATAAAAATCCATATATTGAAATAAGTAGAGTCATTAATATCTATGCTGGTTTTTTTAACAATAAATCAACTAAGATTATACTTGTGTTTTAAGGAAAGAATTAAACTATTACATTATACAATTTGTTAATCAATTAATTGCTACATCAAGACTATTTTATGTAAATTAACTTAACATAAGAAATACTTGTAATGTTGAGAAATTATTTAATTTTTGTCAAATTATGTATTCAATATTATTTATTTAGATTTGTAATAATTTAGTGTAACAGTTATATTAATAATAACTGCGGTTGTATTTATACGTTAACCGTTTAGTATAAATTTGATGTTTTTGGTTAATATTTTTACTGCTTCAAAATTTCTGTCAACGTGTTTTTTCTGAAATAAATCTGTACGGATTTTAATATTTTCGGACAAGGTGTTTCCGATTTGGAAAATATTGTAGCTGAAAGAAAAATTTTATTACAATTATAATATAATAGTAGCAGAGGTTTGCGTTTAGTGACGCTTAAAATGGTTAAGACCTATAAACTTCAAAACAACTTGGGGGTCCGTCTTTAGTTTCGACGGATGTGCCACTGTAACCAACCGAAAAAGAGTGCTATACTAGATGATACACAGCATATTAATAGGATGGTCGACGATCATTTAGCGTTTACTCAATCGAAAATGTTTACCTTTGTCAATACTGGAAACGCATAGATTTTTAAGTAATTAAATCTTTGTGAGAGATTTAGGAATATTTCAATTGTCTTATAATATTAAGGTGTACGTGAGCTCAACATGTTATAAGCTTTCACAATTTCAGAATCTAGAAACATAATATGACATACTATCGCGGTAAAACTAACTATGTGTTAAATAAAATGTTTTATTTTAAGGTCTACATTATTTCAAATATTGTATATTATATTTAAAAGTTGCTCAAAGTTGTAAAATATTATCTGCAAATTTTTATTATCCTTGTAAAATCTTCTTCTTCTTCTTCTTTCTTATTCATACTTCTACTATGAATGAAGAATATCCTCATTAACGGATTTCGGAATCAAATCCAATTTTGGGGCTAGTCAATGCGGTTACTCCATTGGAGGTCGAAAATGCTGTGAAAAGCATGAAGCGAAATAAGGCAGTTGGTCCAGATGACATCCCATCAGATCTTTGGAAATATTTGGGTGA
>JANSTX010023028.1:0-15630 GCA_027564355.1 Penthetria funebris | reverse complement strand
CAGGTATATGTTCATCTATACATAAATATATGCATACGCGAAAATATTTGAAAAGGTAAATAGAAAAACCTAAAACCAAATATTTTCCATAGATTTTCTTTGTACGTTTTCATCTTTTTATCATCATATCCTTTGTTCTAAAATATTATTATGGTAAAATATGCAAAATATGTTTTTCCTTATATTACATACATACTCGAATATAGCGTCCTGCTTTTTATTTTTAGACATATGATAAGAATGAATTTATATATGTACTTAGAATTGAACAAATATGTGCATAAGGAAATCACAAAAAAATGTGAGTAATAAAATTTAAAACCTAGATTTTTCAAGTTTGTACAAAAACTGATATTATCTGAAAGACTCTCGTAAATTGCTTTTGTACAAAATGCACGCATTTAAAATGTCATCTATCCAATTGAAATTACAAGAAAAAAAAATGTTTTCAAATATCAACTGATGCTCCCAAATAATGCTCCATGATGGGATTGTGGTGTCAATAAAGATAGGTGTTTAAGACATATTATAGTAAAATCCGTAATTCTATTCCATTACACTTTCATTGGATAAGTAATAGCCGATATTTACGTAGTCCGACTAAGAAAATTAACATAAATATAATTTAGTAGTATACTATTTAGCAGTATTTTTAATCCAGATATTGATCAGTTGTATAAAGGATGGCAAAGATGTAACTGCATTTAAATTACTATTGAAAATTTCTCTTTTATTTCCATATATTATAGTGTCAGTTTGTTCTGTCTAAAACCTATAGTATTTGATGTTAAATGTGGGTGGTCACTTACGAAGCGCTGATAATATATTGAAAATCTCATATATTTTTGTTAAAACCTTGACCTCATAATGGACCATATAGAGAAATTCATTGTGGATTTCAGTTGGGAGAGTATGGTCGTCGTTGTTCAAATTGAAGATCATCTTCCATTTCAATCACACTTGAATTTCATAAAACTACAAAGAACCAAGTACCCTGCATGGCAACCACTTTAACACTGATTAAATTCCATCGCCCTCAATGAACAACGATACGCATTATGACAGTCTAGATCATAACATCCTACACCATCACATAACTGTTATACCAAGAATTATCTTAAATTTGAAAAGCAAAATGAAAAATGTTTAAACATATTAAATATAATTTCTTACATTACTTCAGAGAATAAAAAACATTTTAGATTTTATTATGCCAAAATATTTTTGCAATAATATGTTCAAATAAATTACAAGTATTATCCTATTATTTGAAAAATGGAAGGAAGTGCATAGGTATTTTTATTTTCTAGAAGATTCTATGAAGTTAATGTACATAGCATTTTGATAAATGGAATGAGAATTGAACAGAACAACAAAAACTAATACAAATTGTCTGTTGTAATCGATTTTAAAAAATAGTTTTATTATATGCACAACATTCATGTAAAATGCATTTATTTATTGCATTGCATTAATTTGGGTAATGTCGCGTTTTGCAATAATTTTCTAACATTGTGTAATATCGACTTTGTATCGCTTAAATTTCTGTACCAAATACCGCAACTTTGATGATACAAACATGAATCAAAAACGAAATATGACTATTAATTAACTATAATATCGTGAACAATACATGTCAGATCACATTGCACATCAAGTCGCCTCCTTTATTAATCAGACAGTATTTGTGGCGACAAAAGGCAAAAAAAATTAGGAACGCTTTTAATGTTGTGGTGGGTGTTGTTCATAATGACGTTAAAAATGCATGATATTAATGTGGAAACGTTTCACTAATGGTTGATAGTAAATCATATTAGATTAAGAACATAGTATGCATTATATCATATGCATACGATGTTCGTGTGAGATAGAATGAAAATAATAAATCCGCAAGACTTGAAAGGTGACCAATAACATTGTGTCACAAATTCAAGTTTTCGGCATAAGATGCATACCAACAATTTTCCGCCCAAATATTATGTCAAATGACAATTTGTATAGAAACTGGATGCGATAAACAGGATTGTCAAGCGTTTAGCGTGTAAGGATCTACATGATGAATATACTATTTTAGTTTTTCTTTTTCATTTTGCAATTCTATAGCCTTATAAAAAAACTACTACATAAATTGAATTGGAATGAAATCTAAAGTCTAATTTATACATATTGACATTGTTTTATCAAAGTTAGAACACACATCATTTTGTGAATACTTTTAAGGTAATTAGACATTACAAGACAATTTGTTGAATAACACATATGATACTTTAACATGAAATTAGAATAATAATCAATTTGACTTCATAATACATAACATATAGTTCATACAGTCACGTACCCAAATGCCTTTAACTATTGATGCCTTACATAGTTTATCTAGTAGTAACATGCCTATCACCTGTTCATGGTGTTTAAGGATTAATAATAAATCTGACGATTACATTGTTACTATACTAAAACAATTAAATATAGCACATCACTTCGACCGAAGAAATTCAATTAAAACATTCATACATTCATAATATATTTATCCTTTCAGTAACCATTTTACACTAAAGGATTTAAAGGATTAGTAACATAATACAATAAAGTTATTTATAATTTATCATTTATTATTTAAAAGGACACAATCATATGTGCATACATGATGAACTCAAAGTGTCAATCATCTTAAAATTTTATATAAAACTTTACAAATACGGACACTTATTATATGCTGTTACATATATGCATATAACTTAAGGATATACGATAATATAAACTAAATATATAATTTTTTCCATATAATATTACATATACTTTTTTAAAACTATCTGCATTATAAAGAATAATTTTCCATTTTTTATAATAATATGTAAGACATGACAACATGTACATGCATTTTGAAAATTTTAAACAAGGACTATACTCGGTACATATGGAAGAAGTGCATATATTATATAAACTATATATATATTTATATTATCATGTATATCCCTAATGTCCTCATTTTCAAATTTATTTCAAAGAATATTTTCTCTCTGAAATTAATTTTGAAAGAAAAATAAAAAGGAAAAAATCTGCAATATGTTTTTAAATGATTTATGTTCATTCGCATAGTATGCAGAAGGATATACATTTGGAAATTTCAAGCGATGCTATTAGGGAAACATTATGTGAAGAGCAACCAACCAGTCAAATTGAAAGGATAACGAAAAAAAAAAAAAAAATATAAAAAAAGAAAGAAAAAAAAAATATTACAGAAAAGAAGAGAAAAACTTTAAGAAATATTTTCCAAAAATTAAAATTAATTATTGTGTCTATGTAAGAAATTTATAACATTAAATGTATAAATCACTTTCGAAACTAACAAGAAATCCAATTTTTGTGTCAAAAATCACGGAAATTGTGGAATAATTTTACACTATAAAGTCAGTCACATGAATTATAGGGAACGTCAGCTAAAATGAATTATTTTTACCGGATTCATCCATTGAGAAAATTGATGAAAACTTTTATTGATAGTATATATTAGGAAATACTACAAGGTAATGTTGTACATACTGGCAAAGGGAACGAATGCCAAAAAAATTGTGTGTTAATAGCAAATGTCTACTAACAGACCAGTGCAGTACAAATTAAAACAAAAAAATTGATATTCGGATTACGAAGGAAATGAAAAAGCTAATAAATTGACTATTCATTAGTTCACTAGGAACTTTATATAGTCTGAGCCGTCATTGTCAAAAAATATGGAAAGAAGAATTATTGTGGAGAAGACTTATACAAAGAATATTTGCAGGTCTTAAAGTTAAAGCATACAAACTACACGTAACTTAAGTGTGCTAGAATTTATTCTTGAATAATAAAAAAAAGAGGTCAGGTGAAGGTCACCGTCGTCAGAATTCAAAGCCGAACTTTTCGATTTGTAGTTGATGATCAAATCGCCGGTCATACAAACTCGACATAGACTAAAATTTATGAGGCTCTGACACTCTTTTCTATATATTACACTGAAAAAATTGTTAAATCTTCTGGCAAACGTCAACTGAACACTTAGTCACCGAAACTACCAAGTCAAATCAATTAATCGATAAAGCATTAAAGCATTCTTCGTTCATCGAATGCTGTATCTTTTCTTCTATATAATACTGGACTATATTTAAATTTTGAATTTCATCAAACAAATAAATATGTCAACTTGGATTAATTAAGTTTACGACTGTAAAAAACATTAATATAATTTCCTTTTAAATTTCTACAGATTAATTCCCCTCTCTCTCTGTCTGGATTATAGAAGAAAAACTGACAATAAATTTAAGAAGAATGTTTTTATAAGGTAGAATTACATAAAATTAGTAAATTTTCAACAAGCATTTCTATCCAATTATTGCTGGGATACTCTCGTAAAAGCAAACCAAATATTTTTTTTTTATAAATATCGTCGTTTTTTTTTTTTAAACAAAATATATTTAATTTTATCCCATTTTTTATCTTTATTATTTTATTCAGTCTTTTTTTTTTTCCTTTTATAGAAAAGCTTTAGTCTAATTAACACAAATCTTATTAAATATTAGCTTATCCTTCTTGTCTTCAAACTAATGAAAATATGAATAAAGACAGTCCCTCATAAATCTTGTGTATAGTATAACAAATGAATGGATGGGCAGAAAAAAGGACTAGGACTATGTCGTAATATTTTCCTATTATTTACATTTATTCTCTTATTTTATATTATTTGTAATTTTTTATGTTTTTTTTTTTTATTTTTAGTTCTTCTGCGAGTTCGTCCTTTTTTCTGTTTTTATGTTAAGGAAACAAAAGATAGAGAAAATAAATCAAAAGAAATTTTCATATATTTAATAGATGTGTACAAACGTATATATAACTTTAAATTGAATGTCATATAGCCGAAAAACACACATCCAAGAAATACACAGGATATTATAGGCAACTTAACTTGTATTTTTATAAGAAAATATAGGATATATATATTTCAAAGTAACGGAAATAGAAGAATGGATAGAAACAAAATATCGTATGTAGATTGGCTTTCTAGGAAAATGGAATTCTCGTATGACATTTCCGTAGAATAAAATTTTAGAAAAATTCCTTCAATTGCTTCTGTGCCATATACGAGAGAACAAGACAAATAAAATGTATATTTATAAAATAGGAAAAAGGATATTATAGGATATCCAGTCATGTGAATATATTATGCTGGGTTGTGATATATTGTACATATTAAATTTAAAATTTTACATATAATGCATTAACATTATGTATAATAGTACTTATATATAGTAAGACGACTATTACATGTCTTACAAATGTAATGAAAATATTGGATAAATAGTTGAAATTTATATAATTCCTTTATTTTATGCTCAATAAATTTTATTATATGAATACGTACGTGTATACATGTACATGTCGTCCTTATATTCTAGCATTTATAAAATATCATCAAATTTTAAATTGTAAGGAATGAAGGTGATATGTCAAATCAAATTGTGTATAACATCATTGAATCCGAAAAAATGACATGTTTAAAAAAAAAATGTAAATTGAATGTTTCTGTGTGTTTCGTATGACAAAGAACTGATCCTTTTAGTTTTTCGCTTCAACAAGTTTATTAAGTGGGTTGCGTCAATCGACAAAAAAAAAATCACGTTGGCTGTAATTGTGTATTTTAAAAACAGACGTGTACAGCTACGAGATAAGGAAAGTGACGAATATCAAATGAGAATTTACGAACATTGTCGGATTTTAAGACGATGGAATTGTATGACCAATATACTGACGGCGTAGTGTCGATGTTATCGCAAGATATGCGATTTAGTGAAGTTGAAGAATAGGTCGTCCAAGCTCAAGTTTGATTAGGCCTAGGTTATGCAGTTCAATCAAATATGTTGACGATGATGATGATGAAGAAACTATCTTGTACGTATATTTCTCTTAAATGAATCTAGTCGCATATATACCTTTAGAAACTCTATTTATATATGCTCTCCTTTCTCAGTACTTCAATAGCAACAATAAAAATGATCGAAATTCCGGTTACATAACTCAGGCTATTAATTATTCTTTTTCTTGCATTATTAGTTTTATATTCAGATATCAAATCAGGAGACTGTCTATTTCTTTCCATCTTAGTAATTCATTTCTAATTATAGACAAACATAATTTTAATAGAGTTAAGGTAAGCGATTTCAATATAGAAATAAATCAAAATTTTCAAATGACATTAATTAAATAATAAAATATGTTTTAAATACAATTTATTGTTTTTTTTTTTTTAATGGATACATAAAATACAAGAGAACGATGATAAAATTTAAAATTTTCCAATAAAAATTTTACTCACGTAAAAATTATGAGGTCTTTTATAGATTCTGGCAAATGTGAACAAAATAAATAACTTGCATTTTGATATTAACAAAATCAATAAATTATATGTTGAATTGCCATTTATCTATAAAAAGAAATATTAACAATATTTCGTCCTTGCACAAGCAACTACACATTCCATTGAATAAATTTATACCTTCAATTATAATATACTCCTTCACTCATGTAAATTCTATCGTTTAGCAATCATTCATTTTATACATAAATTCATCATATTTTGATACAATAATACAATTAGTTATTTTATATATTACAATCTTGGTGTATTCTTATCCCTATAGACCTCATACCCTCTCATAGACATTTTCCTATTATATATTCTTTGGTATATATACACATCAGCCACTCATCCCATATTACTGTATGATAATGCACAGTCAATTTTGTAAAGCTTTGACACGCAAAGGTGTCAAATAAATCAATCACCTGTTTCTATTCAGATAAAATATAAAATTCACCCAAATAAAGTAATATAATAGATATCAATCATAAGATCATTAAATTACCTTAAGAAAGGTAAGGAGGCGAAAACAATATTCTGTATACTTTAATCATCATACGAGTATATATAAAATAAGAAAAGGTTGTGTAATATACATTGGTTGTGTACACACCGTTTATACCTACCATTATACAAAGGTCAATCTAAAAGTTTCGTAAATCGGGTACAACTGTTTGGTGGGTTTTTTTTTCGATATGTCAATACGATATTCAAAGAATGCGGTGTGCAACAGTTTCGTTCGATGGTTGTGTGAAGTACCATCACACGCGATAAGGTTGTGCTAGTTTAAATGATGAATTCCGTAAAGGTCGTCATTTCCGATAACATTAATGCAAAATATATGATCGAGACTGATCGCCATGTAATTTATGTGAATATTGATACATCTATGGGGAATTCGTAAATGTCAAGAACAAACAATCGTACAAAAACATTTGACTGTAAAGATGCTGTGTTCGATGGGTACCACACAATCACACATCAAAAAAAAAATTAATTGCAGCAAAGAAATGCAAATAAAAAAAAGAATAAAAAATTCAAATAATAATAAAAATAAAAAATGGCATACCTTTCATAACATTTTCGCAGGCTGCTGTTGTTACGAGTATTTCAGCGATTGCATTTTGAATCTTATCTTTAAGTATTCGGGATTGTTTGTTGGCCTTCAAATAACCCCACGGAAATTGGTCAGAGTGCGTCAAATCAGGGGACCGTGATGGCCAATCCAAATCAAAAACTTTTGACATTTGTCGGTATCCTGTTGTAACCGCATGCGCGCTGTAGGCTCAATTCATCTAATTCAGGCATAAGAAAATTTAGCAACATGTCACGATAAAATATAACTTAGCGATGCCGTCGCCCCAAGTGGCGCCCTATGCAGTCACTTTGCGAGGGTACAATGGTGATTCGTGTATCAATTGTGGATTTTCAGTGACCTAATATAATGACAATTTATTAAAAAAAAAAAAAAAAAAGAAAGCCAATCAAGTCAAAATGTGACTAGACAACTGAGTGTACGAAATCCTTGCGCATCTTTTAAGATTACTTACAATCCTTAAAGTCAAGTAAATTGAGTGTAATTTTTTTTTTGTTTTCAAACGGACACATTACAACGGAATAATATTTGGCATATCTTCAGAAGATGTATAAAAATTCCATTTATCTATCGATAACCGATTAATTTATTCGTTGTCGTATCCAATCAATTAATTAAAGGTGCGAAACATTGAACTGATCTACCTGTTGTCCGTATAGTTAACACTTATAACTCAATGACATTTTTTTTCGTTCCTGTATATCAAGAGTAAATTGTGTGATCAACGTTTGTTAATGCGTCTGAATTATGGCCGTTTAAACACATAAATCTTTGTTGTTTTGGCTGGCCATACCAACTTCTGAATGGAATAATTGCTTTGATAAATACTCTTAAGTTTACCCTCGCATTACAGATGGAATAATAATAATAAAAAAAAAAAACAGGAACAAAAAAACAATTTCATTTTTACTTTTATATATTAAGAGGAAAATGGCAAATGGAAAAAACAAACAGATAAGGCAAAATAAAAGGAGAGATATTATACTAGGGCAAATGAATAAAAAAAAAAAAAAAAAACAAAAACAACTTCTGGAAGAAAATCTCTCTCATACAATCACTCGTATCTATAAAAAGATTTCATGCTTCTGAATTAACTTTCAAGATTTTTATGTCATTATAAAAGACAGTATTTGGCAGTACAATATTTTAATATAGGAAAAAAGGCACTTAGGCAAAGACATCCTTCTTTACATTTGTATTTACCACCTCTATTTATATATACTATTCGTAACAATTCTGACATTATAATAATACCTATATGTAATATTGGTCGTTAGTCGTTAGATACTTTTGTATACAATATATACATAGTAGTATCCTCCTAGCACTTCTCATCTTATAACCCCGGTACATACAACAATGAATAATGCAAATTGAATTTAACTGAATTTAAAATATAAAAACACTTTTTTCACTTTGTAGCAACATAAATAATTTAATGAAGAAAAAAATTCTGGATTTAATTCCGGATTTAATTCACTAAAGCATATCTTAATTTGTTATATGCTTTCTGTGTCTATATCTTACTTGAAACATCATCTGAAAATCATTTATTATTTATTCACATTCCATTTTTCTATACCATTTCAATTCAATATTACCGATATTGACGAATTTTTTTGGATAAAATATACAGAAAATTTGAAGGTCGCATGAGACATTGACTGGGAAAGGTATAGAATTGATTCAGATCTGAAAAAAAAAAAAAAAACAAAAAAAAACATAAAACGTAATTATTAAAATTCAATTACACGCCACTTAAAAATTATATTTTAGGATGCTCTCATTAAGAACTTTTCGCGAAAATGTGCATAATCTTGTGATTGGTGGTATTATATTAGCGTTTAAAAAAAACACAAAAAAAAAACAAATAAATTACATAAATACAATCAGTAAAAGATGGAAAAATACTCTGTCAGATGATCGCAGTTAAAAAGATGCGGATGCATTCAGTGATTATTATTTATGGAACAAAGTAAGTTAAAAATTATGCTAAACGCATACATGTTGTTAAGCATTGTGATGCGGAAATAAGGTAACAGTTTACAAGCGATTTTGGCGATTTGGTGTAGTATAACAGCGATATATGATGCTATTATTGTGTATGATAAGATCGATGCAATTTTGGAACCGGATATGTCTAATCGATCGACTTCTAAATATCGACTTTGCTGTTGATATATATTTTAACGAATGCAAACTGAAACTTACTTTAGGTTGAAATTATGACGCTTGTAAAATATAGCTCATAAGTCGGTTCAAACATTAAAGTGTTGCTGATAAAAGAACATGATAATTAACTTATTACATATCATATTCTATATGTGCCAAATAAACATTGACTATATACTCTGGGGTACATGTAATTTTGATAATTGAATAAATATAAATTGAACTTTATCAACTTGAGTTCATTGAATGTAATCTCTTTGAATCCTATATAAATGTATGTAAATTTACATATAGATAAAGTGAAATATTGCAAATCAAATTCATGCTACATTACGATATATTTAATTAATAAATTTACGGAAAATTAATTAAATATTGTAATTATTAAATCTATTTCTTGAAATAGATAAATTGATTCCAGTAAAATGTGACTATATTTTACATAACTTGACCTTATGTATACTATGAAACACATTGCAGTACTGAAATATAGAAATTAGGAATTAAGTGCAACATGAGGGAATAAACATGAAAAGCATCATCTGAAAATAAATAAACAGTCACCTATTGTACATAAAATAAGAGTACGGACATGAAGTAAATGGGTTGATGCTGGACAAATATTTAATGGAATAATATTTCAACGATTAAAATACCCATACTTATTTCTGTAGGGTAGGATGAAAATGATTTGCACCATTAATCTGCAAAAAAAGAAAAAAATAGACTCATCTATTAACTTAAGTCACAATTTTTAAACTTTCCAATTAATACGATTTCTAAATCTAATGCCTTTTCAAAATATGACTTTTATGTCATTAATTTTGCTTCTGAATTTGATTCGAGTAATTTCATTAAATTTGAAAACAGAAAAATGCGGCACACGTCACCAAATCCGGAGAATTCATTCAAGTGGCTTGTAATAGTCACCCGTAACAATATGGTATGTTATTGTTTTTTCATCGATTTTTTAGATACTCGCTTAATATCACATATGTTTTATGAGACCTAAGCATAGTGAAAACATTATCACAACATAGATTAGTTTTATGGTGTGTGATGATAGTCAAAAATAACGGTATTAGTGGCTTGTTTTCGACATTGGTGAATAGACACCTGAGATGATATAAAATATAAAACCGTAGACACAAACTATCTTGTCGAGAACCTCTTTTGTTGCATTATATCCATGGGTCAATTTACTTATTTTAATTATGCCTGTAATGTAAACACGTGAATAAAATGTTATTATAAAATAATCCCTTATACTAATCCATAATATTTAATATTAGAAAATATACATTTAAAAATTCATCGACATAATAACAAAACAAAGACAATATTGTACATTTATAGCTTTTCCTAACACACCCCATTACAATCATATGTTTTTGGCATGATCATCCATCACTGCATTTAATATATAATTCCAAAATTACACAATCAAGACTCAAGGAATCTTATAGATATATCCTTGCATTATTTACCACAAACAGTAGAAAATGTCATATTCCATTTTGACGTTATTGTATTTATTTTTGAATAATTTAAAATTTTTGCTATTCCACAAATACTTTTGTGGTTAATTTACAAAGAAGATTCGTGGTTAAATTTATTATTTAAAGAGAATCTTTCCCATTCATATCAATAATTTTAACAGCTAAATGAAATGCTGTATATATTTAATGTATACCTCAAAGATATAAAGCCATTCATAATTGTGGTATATGATTTCATATTATAATACAAATAATATACAGTATTTAAGAATTAGAAACTAAATATTTATAAGAAAAAATGTGGAAATTAATTTCAATCTACACTACGAAATTTCCAGTCATAATGTGGGTATTTTTTGAAATACATGTTGATTTATTAGATCTTAAAAATATCAAATACCACGAAACATTTTGCAAAACATCGTAAAGTATTGTACTTAAGAATAAGTGCCGGTGCATAAATTGCTAAAGAACTCAAATTCGGAACGATAAAAGTCAATGTCTAAAATATATTCTATCGCATGTCAGTGCTAAAATTAATATTAAATTTCAAATTTTTAAATTAATATTAACATTTATAATTTATTGTACTCACCGATCATATTCTCGATTATCCTCATCACATCTTGCATCCTGTAGATCACGCCAACTTTTCCCATGTTTACAGGTTGTGACCAGTATAAGATCACGTGCATTATGCAAATGAAATAATGAATTTCGTGTTTCGGAACCAATACCATGAACGTATCTGAAATAAATTAAAAAAAAAAAAAAAACAATTTAGTGAAGATTATTACTGGTGAGCATCAATTGCAATTAAAGATGATTATTAATTTATAAGATGAGAACATTCGGTAAGAAGAGAATATACGATAAGTCAAAGTTGCATTCACAGATACTATAAAAAACAACATCTATATTTGAAAAGGAATACACCACAAGGAATCAAAAATGCCAAATAGATTTCAATAAAAAACTATTCTTGTTATATTATCCTTTGCACAAATATAACCTACTGTATTTTGTCAACTTGTCAAATTATTACCCTGTCTAATTAGAAGATACTGCTGGTGTACCCTATGTACCCTGTATACACACCTACATCATGAAAATTATTTTTAATACAATATATAACATTTTACCTTTAATCCTTTAATTTAAATGCCAAAATGTTATGCTAAAATTATTATTATTCAAATTTAATTAAACAAAAAAAAAAAAAAAAAAAAAAAAAAAGAAAGTTCGGTAACAAAATTTATTTTTAACCCCATTTTATTACATTCCTGGTTCTATACGTAATTTAAAAACTCATCGTAATGAAAATATATGGGAATGCTTCCCATATTGATTACACAAATTATTAATGGGATATTCAATAATTTTTCAGGTCTTTTTTGTACTTTTTTCGGAAACCAAATTATAATGCGATACTTTCTGTGGACCTATAAGCTAATATTCAAAACCTTTTGAATAAATTTTAATTTTAATTAATTTTATATATAACACAATTTGCATATTGATAATGATGACTTCAACTAAATATACAATCATAGTATTATACAGAATCGATAATTAATGATGATATAGATGATGATACAGAGATTTGAAATTAGAAGTGATATTATGTATGAATTTAGATTTAGACAATTAAACTTATACGATACTTGTAAATTAAAGTGGCATTAATATGTGATACTTTGAAAACAATCAAAAATTCAAATATTGGAAAATTAACCCCAGTAAAATATAAATGATGAAGACAAGTACATGTGATTGCTTAATATTATAGCATTTAAATTCCTGCATTCAAACTGCAACTAATGCCGTACAAGATTTGAACGCAGCAGTGATTATACTTATAGATAAGAAGGACGACATCATAATTTTAACCAACTATTATGAGTAGTAAAATAGGGGGTGATAAAATATCGTCGAAACCATTCACAATTTTTTTAATGAAAAATAAATAAAAATATGAATTAGGGTGGCATGGTAATTTGACCAGAATAAATTCATCAACACACAAAGCTCATTGATGTTATATCGAGAATATCTGGGATTGGGAAGGAAATATTGCCATGTTAAGTGATCATCAATGGATTGAAAATGTCATAGAATAAAGAACTTGTGAAAAATAGAGAATGTATGTAAATACGACTGAAAAATAATTGGATGCACAAAATTTTTACATGTCGAAAAGGGTTCGAAAAGGCAATAGGAGCAGTAGACTTTCTGAATCATTTATTATAGCAATTTTTTTTTGTTATTAAAATAATTAATCCCATATATAATATGCATGTTCAATTCTCTTTGTCGTTCAGTTCTCTTTATCCAAATAATGTGAGCACGATGGTACATTACATACAGGCTATAAAATTTCAAAATATCAATCAAATGAAATTTCTAATTTACCTTAAAACGTGAGGTACTACATTATATTCATTTAGATTTCAAAAAAAAAAAAAATGATTTAATTTATATGCTCTTTGACCTTTACCCAAATCAGTGTCATTGGATCAAAACACGGATAAAAATGACGTACTGAACGTTTCATATTAAAATTTGATATTTTCTAAAGATATAAGGGAAATAAAGTCATGATGGCATATAATTACAGATTTTAATTACTTTTGCTACTAATTTTACAGAGTGATGCCATTGATTTCCTTGTACTTATAATATAGAATTTCGCGCCCCTTCAAAGAAATATTTATGTATATATTGTATACTGTACCTACCTGTCAATAATAGATAGATTATTATGAAAGTAAGATTTAATTAAATATAAATAGAATTGTAATTAAATAGACTCAAAATATCATATAACCTCATGTAGCAGCTTAACATCAATCTTTAGGAATTTCAAACAAATTCGTTATATTTTATTTTTTCGTGAATAAATAGATATATAACATGTTGTGCACGGATATATAATTAAATGGAATAATTTTTGTGTATCTCACACTGGGTTGCGACTGACATTTACTAGTATATGTGATCGAGTTGGTAGTAAATATGAATAACCCTGATGATATTCGATCACCCCCTACATTTACATTACCTACTCTACTATCGACCAAATTAACGATCTTTTTGATCACTCCCTTCTGCAGTCGTTTTCTACATTATCTTTTTCTTATTCGATAGTAATAAAAACAATGAGTTGTTTAAAATTACAACTTTCGATAACAGCTGATTTTAGCAATGACACATGATATCAATAGCTGTATTAAATTAATTCTATTGATAACTTTACTAATGTAATCAAGACCTTTATTACTATAGTTATGGTGAAACTGAAATAATTTAATTTTAAAAAAAATTATTTTCTAATTCAATTAACATTATAATTTCTTTGTGCATATCGTAATAGAATTATTTTATTGCAGTAACTATAAAACTTTGTATCTTTGCTACTGTTTAGACTGATATGTTAACGGAACGCAGCCTTCATTATATAGCAAAGACACACGCTTACAATAAGTGTAATAAATATGAATATGAAAGTGGCTGCGTTCTTTTATACATACGCAGATATAATTTTTAATTCTAAACGTATTAATAGTTGAAAATTTTACTGCAGTCTGCAAGAACGATATCACGTTTATGTTAGAAACTATAAATAGTGACTATAAAAATTTTTTGACTGGATCTTCAGCAAAATGTAAATAACTACAAAAGTTGAATTCATAAAAAAGAAAAAAAAAAATATGCAAGAATATGAGAAAAATGTGTCAAAATTAGATACAGATGTAAATTCATAGTTCTCGATACATATGTTGGAATGTGTTCGAAAAGTAGTAGTATCTCATCAGCAAAATTCTATTCTAATGGTATAATGTTATATCATTCCATCTGTTATGGTGATCATTTTACGTTTAATTATGGTGATCATTTTATGTTTACACAAGCTGTAGTTACTTCAATAGCCGAACATTTAAAGTTAAGGTATTGGCACCAATTGCGACTATATATTAATGATTTGAACAGAATACTAAATTAAATTAGTAACATAATTATCAATATGTAATCAATCACTATATTAAAGTATCTACAATATATGTTTTCGATTGATTATGTTATATTCGGGGAAAAAAAACCAACAACATTAACATAAGCATAACATTGTTTAATGTTGTGTCATATTTACATACATGATGGATATTAAGTTACAAATAAATTTACCCTATATCAATATGTTACACAATGTATACAATAAATATCTATTATATAGTGTAACATACCATTATTTAATAGCCATTTTATATATTGACTTCTGCATAATTTCACTATATAGTTCCATTACAATAATGTTCACTGTAGAATTTCTCCTCCTACTACTAATAACATTTTGTTGTTTATTCATATCATCATATCCAAATATTATTCTATCATATTTTTATTGATTAATATTTGTATTATTCTTTACCAATAATATTGTTAACATCTTCATATACATTCATTTATATATA
>JANSTX010023017.1:3438-15635 GCA_027564355.1 Penthetria funebris | reverse complement strand
GCTTTAAACACCTTATTTCGTTCTTACTAAAGTAACGTTACAGGCATTATTAATGTAAAAAAAAAGAAACGAAATATTAACTAACTCCTCATGTGTCTCTACGTTCTTAAATTATTTTTTTTTTATTTTAATAACGAAAAACACATTGAAGTAGTTATTTTCTACAATTACAAATTTTATTTATAAATTTTATTTTCTTTTTTATTTAAATTTTATTAATTTTCTTAATATTTTAATTTAATATATCGCATAAAAACGCATTCATAGCAGATAAAAGTAGTTTTAGTTACATTATTCTCCAATTAAATTTATACAACAAAATTCATGTATAAAATACCGCATAGAAAGGATTGTTAATTAACGGACATAGGAAGTAATAAACAATGCAAGGAATCACTCACGACAATATAAATGAATATAAAAATTAGAATAAATTTGGTATTGTAATTCCGAATTGAATCAATTGATGAATTTACAGAATTGTAAAGTAATTGTCAATTACTTTGGCTTAAAAATGTCACCAGATAAGGATATTTTATATATGTCATGCAATAAATAAGAAATCGATAATATAATTTAGTATATTATCGATTTTAGGCAATTGTTCAAAATAATTAATAAAATTGTTATAATTGTCAAAACTATATGTCGTTATAAATAAATAAATAGTTTTAGCTTTTCGTCACTCCATAGCTAGCAACAATTTTTTTCATTTAAAGACATACGAGTACAATATTCATCGTCGATTTTAAATATTAGATAGTCTATCAAACATATGAAATTTCTTCCAATTGTCTTCCAATTGACATCGTTTTGCTTTCATAGGTGAATAAAGTGTTTCAATAACTATCTTTTAAAGGATTAAATATACTTAATTATCGTTTACATATATCCTTTTCAAAACAATAGAATTCAATATAATAACTATTATCTGAAAGTTCTGGTAAACAATAAGAAGAATTTTTATAATATTTTTTTTTTTTTTTAAATTTTTTATCAATACCCAGAGATAACAGATAAAACAGAACTAATTAAATTTAATTAATACAGACACCTAAAAGTATTTTAATAAAATAACAAAAACCACCTATTCCTTATAATCATTAAACCAATTCCTGGATTAAGAAAAAACAGCGACTAATTTTTAATTATTTTTTTTTATTTTATTCATTAATTTGACAATATTATGCAACTGTTGTTTCTTCTGCCTTGTTTTCTTTTTTGTTTTCATATCATTATTTTGCTTAATTTTTAATTTTAATTTTTATATTGTTTAAATATTAGTTGTTCCTCTTAATTAATTCCTACAAAACAGACCACATTTAATAAATAACGTAACAGATAATTTTAAAATTTTCTCGTCTTTTATTTTTAAGTATTTATCTTCAAATTGTGTATTATTGTTTTTAGTTTTTTTTTTTTAAGTAGTGTTTCATTTCTGCACTTAAAAGAAAATATATATTTATATATAATATATTTTACATAATATAATAAAAAAAAATGTATTTTTAATTATATATAAATATAAT
Organism: Penthetria funebris; assembly: GCA_027564355.1. Classification (NCBI taxonomy): domain Eukaryota; kingdom Metazoa; phylum Arthropoda; class Insecta; order Diptera; family Pleciidae; genus Penthetria; species Penthetria funebris. The sequence continues at coordinate 14,106 of JANSTX010023017.1, read as the reverse complement.
TATGATTTAAGTGTATGCTGGCTAGCGCAATGTAAAATAGTTGGAAGTAGTAAGTAAGTGGTAAAATAGTTTAGTAGTTGAATTAAATACGTTCGTTGGCTACAACAAGTGTTGTTTTCTTTTTTAAATCCTCAGGTGTTGTATTTGATATTAATGATTGTATAATTAATATGATATATTGATGATGTAAATTATTAAATGTAGTAGGTTAGGTATGCGATCAGATACTGAAAGATTGAGAAATTATGAAGCAACAAATATACTGATTGTGTTATAATGACAACAAAAAATAATAGTGTACACTTTTTTTAATGACGATTTAAATGATTTTTATTTATATTTTTTTTTTCTTTTTTAAATATTTATTTTAAAATTTGTTTTACTTTCAGTTTTATTATTTTCTTGTTATTAATTATTTATTATTAAATTTTAATTATAATATAGAATAATATATAATTTCTGTTTATTTAATAATCTTATGATGATTTTCAAGTATAAATTAATATTCTTTTATAGGAAATAGTCGGGTGTTCTTCGCGTAACATGTGGTTCTCCGCGACGTGGTGCAGGATCAAATTGAAGGCTAGAAAAAAATTAAAGAAATATAAATACAAGAAAAAAAAACATATAAATACAAAATTTATGAAAATTATATTTAGGATAAAACCTTAGAATCGCTGATTAAAGTTCTCACACTTATGATCATTGCCTAAGTCATATATACTTATTTGGAATTTTAAATAAAATGCTATGCAATGCTGGTAAATGAATTGAACATTTGTTTCTATGGTGTAAACGCATATTAATGTATTTAATACATGAAAATGAAATCAGTGCAGGCGTGGTGGTGTAGTGTGTAAAACTATAGACTGTGAACAGACCCGTTAAAGTTAATATTTACTCAGTAAATTTACCACTTTGATATATAATCACTTTATTATTATATATTATTATATATTTATATATTTATATATTTTATATAACCACTTTAGAGATATAAGGCTAAGTATACGGGTCCTAGTGGACCTAGGTCATCGTAAATAATTGACAAATCGAAGTGCGTAATGAAAAGAATCAAAACAAACTTTAAAAATAATTCCAGATGAAGAAATGGGCAGCAATATTGCAAATAAAATTTTTGCTTGCATTCAATGGGATTGAAAAATATAACAAGTATGACATATAATTTATAATGGTTTTAATTGGCTATGAAAAAAGTCATCACCGTTCATTACCCTTAGGTCTAAAACGCGCATAGGGCAACATTATGATGTTAATTTGAAGTTTACAATACACAAATAAAATCAAATGTCAACCGAGTCTATTAGTTTCTAATATACGTTCAATAAGACATCACTAATTTCTGTATTTTTTTTATCACAATCACACGTCATACAAATGGTGCGGTATCAGGGGAAAGGCGAAGAGGAAATGTTAGTGGACCATTCATTTAAGTCTACAAACAGGTAGTTGTCGCCGGGAGCCAGATACCGAGAAAAAGTGAAATTCAATAAGGAGAAACATACATTATTGGCATTAGTATGAAGGGTTAGTGAAAGATGGAAAAGTGGACACTCGTTACATTAACTAATAATTTCATGTGACTGAAAAAGTATTGGACGCAAATTGCACAAAATATGTACACAGATTGAAAGGAGGCTGGAGAAAGTACACCATGTTTAAATATTTTACAATCGCAAAAAAATAAAAAATAAAATTCTTAGTAAATATAATGTAATTTATCAGTGTTGATAATTTTTACAACATTATATATCTTAAAGACGAAAGAGACTTATTATTAAAACAGTTAAAACCTAGTGTAGTAACTGATGATCAGTACTATGTATGGGATGCTCATTTTAATGGAATACAACCGTATATTCTCGAAAATAGTATTACATGTACGATATGAACCTTTAAACTGTACCATCGGAAATATGATTACATTATATGTTATTCAATGGTGTGCATGATTATGACAAACAATATATACCTACAGTGTCATGTGTGTAGACGTGGTTAATAAATATCGCATCAACACGCTAATTATACACAGTTTGGTCGATCAATAACATGTTAACAATTTAATGTCACATGTGTGTATAACGAATTAACAGTCCAATTACACACATACAATCAATTCCAATGACTTCTCAAATACATTATTAATAAAATTTATATTTAAAACGCTAGTAAAAAAAAAAAAAGAAACAAACAAAAACACCACTTACAATGAAAACTTTAGTGAATCATCTAACTCCATTAATGCTGCTTGATTACCACAACGATAACAATAATTTGGCGCTGAAAATATGGTCACTACATTTCGATCATGACACCAATTATAGCCTTCCATAACTAACTGATGAGCTCGTGACACCAATGTCAAACCATTGGTGTTATTAAATGTTTCCGATATATCCTAATTAAATTATAATAAAATTACATAATTATTCATGTCAAATTTTGCGATATACAATTATAAGTATTAAAAAAAATTGAAAATAAATAAAAAAAAAAAACAACAATACTCTTACCTGTCCAAATGTATAACCAGCACCACGTGGCGAAATACCCCAACCGCCCCTATCATCTGGATCTGACCAAAGTAAATCACACATTGGTCCTTCGTGCGGTACTTCTTGCAATCTGTCTAAGGCCCGAATATGATCTAAACTATCAATTGATGGACTTAAACCACCATGTAAACAAAATATTTGTCCATCAACTAATGCTGTTAACGGTAAATAATCAAACAGATCCGTAAAAAATTTCCATACATTAGCATTTCCATACTTTCTCAAACATTCATCATAGAAACCATAAACTTGAGTAATTTGACGTGATTCATGATTACCACGTAAAATTGTAATTCGTTCACGATAACGCACTTTCAATGCAACTAACAATGTTACCGTTTCAACTGAATAATATCCACGATCAACATAATCACCCATAAAAAGGTAATTGGTGTCTGGTGATCGGCCGCCTATCCGAAACAATTCCATTAAATCATGAAATTGACCATGAACATCTCCACATACAGTAACTGGACATTTTACCTCTTGAACATTTGATTCCTTTGATAGTATTTCCTTTGCCTAAAAAAACAAAAAAATACATTCGTTATACATAAATATATTATGCATATATAAAATAAATATATATTTGTATTCGTATGTTATACTTAACATACACTTTAGTATAAAATCTAATCTTATAATTATTTATTTATTAATGTTTTTAATTATAAGTATAAAGTAAACAATTATTACGCACCAATATTGTTGATAATAGATATGCCTCAAAGTAAATATATATAATATATAATTAAATTATATATAATTTGTAAATAGGTAAACAAGTTTATAGTAAAACAACTAGTATTCGGTATAATTGAATTAATAATTGATTAATAGAAATTATTAAATAGAATAGTTGCTAAATTATAATTTATACTTAAATTCTAATTATAATTATTATTATAATTAATGTATAAGCGAGTTATAAATAATTAATCAGTAAATTATAATGAAAAAAAAAGAAAGACTGAAATTGTAAAGTATTAAATCAATATCATCTAACTTATGTCATGAGACGGGAAAAACTATTAAAGGACGGTGTACATCCCGATAAAAACAAGGAAACATGAAATGAAATATTTACGTCCCAATACTACACATTACATTAATACTCGTACTGTTGTTCAAAACTATTAATTTATAAGTGTAAAACAGATGTACTTGTATATTTTTACTTGTTTAGGAAATAAATACAATAATTTGTGGATGTCTCCAATGATTTCTAGACAAAACATGGAATAAATAATATAGTTAAGTAGCTGACTTCAAAGACAATTTATGTATAAGCTATTATGTCATCAATTATTCTATAAGAGATTTGATATAATAAGAACATTATTTATGTAATGTAAAATATTTATTATACAATTTACTCTAATAATTTATATTAGTAATTTGGATTTAAACTACATTAAATATAAATATAATGTAAATTAAACATAAATTAAATAATATTAAATTTATACAAGTATGTATATATGCGACTGGTAATGCACTAAATAAAATGATTAAAACATTTTATAATACAAATATTTAGAATATATCATGTGCAATGTTTGAATAAGAAGAAACATGAATTGTATAGGTCATACACTAAGGCGTAATAGAAGACCCTGTCGTCCAAAAAAAAACGTGGCGAAGAAACGTTATTAAGCAGTTTAAGCAGACTATTTCTTATTATAGCCATGCAAGAAAGTTTAAATGACTAGATTATCATAACAAGTTTCGGACGATTCTGAACTCAGCATAAAGAAAAATTATTGTGCATTTATCTATATAATATTTAATGTAACTCAGAATAATTGCACAATTCGGTCTAATTAATGTGTCTTCTGGTAAAAAAAAATACTTTTGCAATACATTCTCATATTACTGCTATTTCAAAGCAAAACTTCATACAGACACAAGACTAATATATTTATTTGGTAAATAATTAGAATTATTATATATAGTGTTAATTTTATAATATTCAAACTTTATTAATTCTTATATTGTATATCTTCTATAATTTATTTGATGACATAATAAATAAGGCGATGAGCTCGTATATATTATAAGACAAAAAAAAATTTATCAAATCATAACATAAATATAGTATTTTTTTTGCCATTACATACAGAACAAACTTAGTGGTTTTTTTTTTGTTTTAAAACAGAAAAACGAAACACATAGAAATTCTCAATTTAAAAACAATTTAAAACTTGAAACCATAAATTTAAATATGCTTAAGCTTATATACTATACTAAATCACTCATAACCATATGTTGGAAGATCAAGTATTTTCTAATACACAAAAAACAAAAAAAATATTTTCAAAATCTTCTTTAAGAAGATTAGCGATATTTTGTCAGATGACGACTATACGAAGTGTTGGCTAAAGGTACGAGCGAATATATAAAAAGAAAATATGAATACATGTATTAAAACTTTCCACAAAAATATAATTTATTTCATTTTCTATAATTAAATGTGATGTAATTATTGTTGATTCAAATGAGGAACAAGGATTATTCTTCATCCTTAAAGCTTATAATACTTGACATTTTTTTAAAGTTAATAACGGTTTTAAGTTTTAGTGGAGTATTTCATTATATACATATAAAATATTTTCTTTCAATGTATTATGAACTGAGGGAAAAATATAAATAATATATAACTAATTTGCGGGTGACGAATGGAGTAGTCGACTATCATCGAGGGTTACTCACTCAACCAATCTTTATCTCTACGCTATGTAACCGGTAACTCGATGTATTTGTCAGTATAATGGCGTATGATTCATTCTAAAAAGATGGTGTTAATGTCGTGTTTATCGACTGGTTGAAAAAACAACTCAACAACAAACTAGGTAGCTGCGGGAATTTATGTACCATTCCATTGAAATAGTCAAATGTATAACTAGATAATTATGATTGATCCTATATTTTCTAATTGACAAATTTCTATTATAATTATTTTAGTTTACATTTGATGTTGCATGCATATTTGAAACGGACAATTAACATCGCCTTATGTGTACTTGAGGCGTAAGGGTTCAGATGATTGCGGCTACATAAAAGAGTTTATTAAATTTTTAAATAATTGTAACATGTTTTCGTAAAATTACGAGTTAAACAAAAAGACTAAAGTAAAAATAATTAAAAGATCAGGTGAACTGCTAGTCAAATATAAACACATTAAAATTAACACAAACAGAATAAAATTCAATCTTTCGGAAAATTACATTGCAAAAATTTGCTTATTTTATTTATACATTTTATAAATATTTGACATTATGTCTTTAAAGGGGTAGTAGTCAGTCCACATATAAATATGTGGATTTATTGAACATTATATTTTACTCTTGATGTTACTATAACAAAAAGTGTCTTCAAAAGTGGTGTTGGGCTGAGTTGGCATTTTTAACGAGCAGTTATTTTTTTTTATTTAAATTAACGTTCAACAAGTCATTGTTGTAAATTTATACCTTTATACTCTCATACAACATCAACTCTTTACTTTGTAGATCTCAATCATTTAAAAGGTCATAATTTATAGTTAAAGGCAATATTATAATATTAGAGTATAACAAAATATTTGGGATATTCAATGATATTCCTTATATCAGTAACTATAGTAAACTATAAGTGTATATCATTGTAAAATTTCTATTTGATTATAAACTATTCTTTAATTACATTAATGCCAGTCGTAGTATTTATAAAAAAAAAAAAATCCGAATTATAATTAAGGGCTTTTCCACAATAAAAGATGATTATATTATTTGTCGTGACGACTTTTCCTATCGAACGTGGTAGCGATATAGGGTCAATATTTGTTGTGGTATGAATGTTAAAAATACAAATTGCTGCCCAATATTTCACATAAATGCTGATACAATACATTTGAAAAGAATAGAATTACCAGTTGAATTGAGCTAAAGATTCAAAAGATATTAAAATTAACAGTACAATAGTCGGTCCCTTTTAACTCCTAAATATATAGATTACACGTAAATATACAAGTCGAAACAGTTGACCTATGACCTTGAAAAAGTGCGCTTTGGAGTAATCAATCATCCACCAAAAATAATGTCGTATTTCACACCTATAGTATAAATATTAAGTTTGAATAATATGTTAACAACTAATTCTATATATACGAGTACTATATATTAATATATGGCAGCAATGGTGATTGAGGCAAAAAAGATGGTGTTAATGTCGTGTTTGTTGACCGGTTTAAAAAAAAACTATCTCACCAACAAAATATACGTATGTAGCTGATTATTTATGCATCACATCTAAACTAAAATATTCAAATTTATATAATCAGATAATAATAATTGATACTATGTTTTTCAATTATGGTTAAGCCAAATATATATAAATTTGAAATTCCATGAATGATTTAATTTATTTTCATTAAATAATAAATAAAAATTTTTACACATTTAAATTTATCAAAAAATATTAAATTTCCTATTGTCAGTCAAACATTATGTAATCACAATATCAATTTCTATAGACTATACAATTTTGCATTTAAATAAATAAAGTGGATAATAGTCTATCACTAATCTTGATAAATGTAGAAACATTTAGAATGATAAATCTGTTTCATGCAAAAATGCAATATACTTTGTAATTCTAATAGTATATATTTGGGTATATATATATTTGCAAATATATAAATATTGTCTAAAATGTTATTCAAACAACACGTCGTTCAAATGTATAATGCGTCCACGTAATTTTGTAAAAAATTGTTGTTTCAAATTAGCTTAATGGAGTGGATGGTCCGGTTAGAATATTCAGAGATTGGAACCATTTTTTTATGTTCAATGGATTAACGAATAATTTAATACCATTTTTGTTGGCAAGTGTGCAGTTTATATTATATCAATAATGACGAGCGGATTGCGATAATTTATAGTTACAGTCGTCTGAAGAATACTTTCTGTCAATAACAACGTAGAATAAAATGATTTGCTTGCAAATAATATTATCAACTAAAATCTGTCAAATTTTGAGAGTACTGTGATCATCTGTTCGACAGGCTATATAATTTTATTATCTCAATAAAGCTTAATACAAATATAACCTAGCCTTTGACCTAATCATGCCTCAAAATTGTCTTATGCCACAAAAGTACCATTAAAAAAATGATCAATGCGACACAAAAGTTAAAACATTAAATTGTACAAAACATTCAAATTCAAATTTTATTATTAAATTTAAGTATTTCCATAAAATTAAATACCCAATATATGCCATCATCAAATATTAAATATTTTTCATTTAATTAACAATGAATAATTAGATTAATATAATGACATATATGAGTATAATAATCAAATAAATTAATTTGTTTTTTTGTAAAGATTTCTATTAAAATAAAATTAAATTAATTAGCAGATGCAACACCTTAGTGTTGCATTTTTTATAAAATATATACAAGAAATCTCTCATCAAGGAACCAGAGCATTCACCCAATAATGACTGCATAATATTAGAAATACATACTCGTATATAAATTCTATAAAAAAAATTCTTCAAATAAATATTTTTTAAAAATTAAATTATAATATTAACAATACTTGTAATTTTCTATTGCTACTTTAAATTTAAATTAACGATAGACAGTAAGTGCCTTATGATGTATAGTTACGACTAAAGTATGTTAAGGTTATTTTTTGTTTAGATAAATATTTAAATTATAGTTTAATTGAAAACAAAATTTTCTATCTAACTTTTTAATAAAAAAAAAAAAAAAAAACAATAAAAAATGAAAAAACAGCTTATCAAATTTACATACAAAATTATTGAATGAGTCAACAATTCCTTTACATTATTAAACATATAAAAGTAATATTTGCTAGCATTATAGATAAAGCCTTGCTATCAACCAGATGCCCATACTTCCTTTATTACTCATTAAATCTGCAAAATTTTCTATAAATATTCCGTACAGTACGTAATTGTGAAAATATAAACTTACAATTTTACTCATTTGTTTTGTCTATTTTTTTTCCTCATTTAATTACAATTAACTTATCCACAAACAACATTAAGTATCTACTAATAATGAGTATATTTTCATTCAAGAATTTATTTTAATATCAATTTCAATTAACTCTGTATTTCTAGTCGTACAACAAAAATACTAATGACAAGTTATTGGATTTGATAATAATTTACGTAATTAATGATTAGATAAAAATTACAAAAGGATTACCATTGTACGAGGTATTTATGACGTTGAAATTAGATAAGTTATAAATAAATATAATATGATAATGTAATATGAAATATATATTAATTACATAATAAGAATGAATAAATTTAAAATACCAAATAATACATAAACTTCAAACAATTAATTTACAAAAAGTATATTGATAATAAAGCATATTTGCAGGTACCCAGATGTATTCAAAACAATAGATGAAACCGAGGACTGGTATTGTTGGTAATTGCCAAAGAAACAAATAAATGTAGCTGAATACCATTGATCAAAATACGGTAAAGTAACCCATAAAAGGCATCATTAACGTTGCAAACCTAAATAAAAGCATTTAAAATTAATGCGCTGAATGGCTCGCCGGTTAAAACAACCAGAGACACCGAAGAAAATGAGAAGCTAATGCGGGGCACTATCAAGAATAAGGAAGAGAAAATTTTACAATATGTTTTCACTACTTATCATTCGACAAACTCCTGTAATTCTTTAGTAAAATATATAATTCCTGGTATTAAGTACAATTTTGGTACAATAAATCTTAGGTTCGCAGTACTGGGATTTAGGGTACTATATCTACCAAAAAAACAAACACATTATTAAATCTCGCCAGCAATTCTTATGTGAATGCAAAGAAATTATTATAGAAAATTATAAATGATCTTAAACTACAATGTCGTAATTTTAAAGATCGACGGAACTGCATTCTCTACAACATTGTATATGAATAGGGAAGATTTACAGTGCGAAAAATTAGTTGCTTTGTTATGACCATTTTTTTAAAGTAATGAACAAGCGAAAGTTATTTTTAAAGTAATGAATAAGCGAAAGTTATTAAAAAAAAAAAGTTAAAGTTATGACAAATGTTTGGCATATTCGTAAAAAGTGTTGTAAAGTCTGAAACATCCAACTAATATTTATAATAGTCAATACGAATTATGGAGTGGAGGTATTATAACTTATTTTTACACAGATTATATATGAATCGATATAGGCTCAATGTAGTTACTATACCGAGATCGACAATAGTATGACCAAAATTTTGCGTCTTACTTTTAAATACGTGACATATTCGGTTATAGTATTATACTCATGTTCTTTTGCTTTTACATTTATAACATGAGGACTAAATCTAGCCTGTAAATGAACAGAGAAGTTGATATCGTTTCAACATATTTTATCATAATCAGGGTAGGTGAATTCTAGTAGTCGCCATAACGGGACATCGAGTGATTAGAAACTATGTAAAAAAGTTCGTCTGTGGTATCAATTATACAATTACGGTAGCTATAATAATGAAGATGATTCATGTAGCTACGTCATGATCTGTAATTATATGTGCTCAGAGACGGAAAAAAATGTGTGGACGAGGTTTTGAACCGTACAACACAAGGTTACTGCAAAAAAAAAAAAGGTAAAGTTAAATAATGATGTAGATTGAGGTGCTTCATTTCTACAGTTATTTATAAGTAACCATATTTATGACATCATTAACAAAAATTTGTAAGAAACGTCATTTATCACATATATACAATTGCAATTATATATACAAATTAGCTAAGAATTAACAAAAATGTGTCACTATATCTACATAATTTGAAAAAAAAAAAAACAGCAACACTTAAGCAGATAATTAATTTCGTTATGCATGCAGTTTATGTGAATAAATTAAAGAAATTTTAAGTAAAAAGTAAAAATAAAATAATTTTATTACTATTGAATTAAATAATCAAAGAAAATGAGTTCAGATTGGACGGTTCTAGCGGCGGCAACGATTATATAGATAGGTACACATAAATGCACCTGATACCTATAATTATCATGTGTATATTTTCTATATATACGTACAAAAATACGTAAAGGCAA
>JANSTX010023006.1:0-12764 GCA_027564355.1 Penthetria funebris | reverse complement strand
AGTTCTATAATTTATTTGGGGAACTGCTTCGCACTATTAAACTGAAATTTTGATTTTAGCTTCATTTATTTGCAAAACACATTTGAAGTATCATGAAGATTTTTTTTTTTTCTTTTGCATATACTTCAAGACAGGTTAATTTTATATGAAAAATAAATCTTTTCTCACTACCATCATGTGTGCATTGTTCAATGATAGATTCCTCAAAATCAGACTGTACAAATTCGCAATGGTTGCTACAGTTTTTTTTTTTTTGTAAATTCTTTTGCCAATGCATTTTATTAAAAGAAAATATACTACTATTTTTGTATTGCAAATCTAAAGGTTTTATGCCAAAAAATAAATACTTCAGTTAAAAACAATTAAAATTTCAAATTATATAGTGAAATTCCTTATAAATAATAATATTAATGTAACAAAATACATAAATTATTCAAGAAAATTATTTAAAATTAAATGAAAATTTGCGAATTTTCCACAAAAAATAGAATTATTTAAATTTATTTTTTATTTCTTACTTTTTTATGGCATTGAAAAATGTAAATAATAATCGCACCTATTCAAATTACATAAATTATTATGTAAATATTTTAATAATTTTTATTTGAAAAGGAATTGGAAAAATCCAGACAAATGTTTATTTGATTTTTGACATTAATGTTTTTATGATGTTTATTTTGAGAACCACCAGGTTTTGTAAACATATCCAGTTTTTTTTTCAGATAAATTCTTTTATAGATATAGGGAGCTGCAATGGCAGTACTATAATAATAAATTTACATATAAAATTAGATTGATATTGTAATAATACAAGATAAATAGAAAATGGAAAAATAAATGACCTAAGAAATTGTAAACTTTTGCATTGTTATGTAAGTTGCAGGCAGATCATTTCATCATATTAGCCTTAGGGCATAAAGAACACATAACGCAGCATCAGATATTAGACATGCAATTGAATGTTTGTTCGAATAATCCAAAAATTACTTCGGTCACATCTTTTTCCTTCTTCCGTGTAAACCGCACACGAAAGATATTCACAAATTGTTTTCATTCATATATTTATATTATAACCAATCTTCCTTTCCTTATTCCTTTTTCAATTTATTCCGTTAATCTGTTTTCCCAGTTGTATTCCCTACCTAACTCTCATCAGACCCTCGAACAACATATTCACTCATCTATTTAAATTGTAAATAGCGACATAATGTGTAATTGTGGCGATTAGCATTCTAAATTATGTGTGGTACGAGATAACTTGAGTATGGCCTCAATGTATTGGGATCAATTGTGGACATATAAATTAAATTAGAGTACACCTGTATCACACAAATAAAATGTCCTCTTAACAATTTACGAAATATATTCAAAATAATGTGCGTTGGGTCTTTGAGTCAATTTTTGCTCGAAATATTACCCGAAACAATGAAAAGTTTTGTATTTCTCTGAACAATCGCAGCTAAGTTGTTTCAATCGTGAATTAAAACATATGGAAAAATTATAAAGATGCGCTGTTATGGGTTCATCCAGCCAATTAGTATGGTTACTACCGGCTCAACTTTTTTCATTCTCCAGATTTATTTCCTGAACCGAGATATTCGCATTTGAAAGTGCTCATTTTTTGCAAGTTTTCATACCAATAATGGTTCAGTCGAAAGTCTTTAGAAAGCTATTTTTAAAATGTAGCCAACTTTTGCTTCATTTCCGTAGTGTATAGGCCACATACTTCAGCACTGTTTAAATATATAAGTTGAAAAGATATACATAATATGTTTGTGTTCAAATCATAAACAAGCAATAAAAGAATTAAAATAAGAAGATGGATAATATTTCCAGTGAATCGCATCGTTAGAAAAATAACAATTATAAGAACAAATTTTACTATACACAGATAGGTACGTGTTCATTCTAATGTAATATTGTAGTTCTTTCTTCAATAAATATGTATATACAAATGCACAAATTAATTGAATGTAATTATTAGAGTCTCTATCTAGGTACCATCATATAACACAAGACGTTTCTAATTACTTGAATAATTTAATGATGTTAACATTTCAACAGAATAATAATAATTTATGTGACATATGATTCGTTAAAACACCTACAATAATTGGCACTGGATATAATATCTACAAAAAAAAAAAAAATAAATAAATAAATAAAGAAAAGAACAAATATTGGCATCATATTTTCCACGAGTAATGCGTTTTTCCTTTTTTCTTTAATATTCATTCATTCATTCATTAGATTTTCGTTGGTATTTTTCTTCGTGGCAATATTGAAAATATAGGAAGTAAGTACATACGAAAATTGTCTATTCTTGAGTTACATCTAGAATGATGTAAATATAAAAGAATCTGCAAAATATGTCCCCAAAAATTTTGTTGATCCGTGCGTGCTTATAATGAAAATTTAACAGATGAGGTGGTATACCTGGACTACCTTAAACTAGGTATCCGTGCATTCACTCTGCTGAAATTATTATAATTGACGCAATATACACTGATTGGTAAATTTTATTTATAGTTATTCCGCCAGTTCACATATGATATTATACGCATATTAGAAACGGCAAGGTAGCAAGGTTAAGATGATGAACAATTATTATAAATTAAAAAATTAATAGCATTAGAAACGAAATATGTGAAGAAAATAAAATTGAACCTGGTAGTAAGCCAGTATAAAAATATGTATATCAAATAAAACTGAACCTTATTTAATACAATTTTTAACGCTATCATTGTATCAAATGGTAAATTTTAATCATATGTCCCGGAGATAGCTTGATTATGTGTTAAGCATACATTCAGATGTAAAGTACACTGATATTTTTCATTGCCAATCTTGTTCCAAGCTTGTGCTCGATCTGCTAATTTTAATAGAAATGTGTGACAGTTAACTGTAAAATCTTTAGCTGCTGTCTATTGAAGTTGTAATATGTTTTAGGTTTCAAATCGTGTTGTTTATCATAAAAGTTATATCGTCATCAAATGCTCGTATCTTATCCATTTACAAGCACCAAAGATATGAGCCCTTATAGACTGATGAAACTGGTTGATAGTTCAATTTAATTTTTAAATTGATATTTAATGCCGTTAGAATAATATAATTATGACTATACCATTTATTGTCCGAGAACAATTGAAACTAACACATCAGTTTTTATGTGTCGAATGGAAAAAACTATCAATGATGCATATTATTATTCAGAATATACGTATATAATGAATTTCTTTTTCTGATTTGAAATGAATTATACTTCTTTTGATATATTTTCAAGAAGTAATTAAAATGTTTAGTTTAATTTTGTGAACAAATGGATATATGATGTGAAAGTGAGATTAATTTTAGAATCTACTCAACACTCCAACATATTGGAAAAATATTCGCATGTTGTTGAAATCGACACATTCGACGGAATTAATTCCCATATTTTTTGTTCTTCCGAGTGTATGCTGCTTTAGGGGACAATGTTTAATAGTTGAGAACGAACATTGTCCCCCAAAAGCAACAAACTCAGAAGACACACAAATGGAAATTATTTCTGCAATGATTAAATTAATGTTATGTAGTCGATTTATGTGGACAGATAAAATGATGTAATAATAGGGAATCAAATTGTATTGCTATTGAATGATTAAATTGGCCTAATTTAATGTTATAAAACATATTCATTTAACATTTATATTTCTAAAATTGTTATTAATAATATATTTGAGAATATCCATTTCTCAACGTTCCTCAAATCTTTTATTTAAATTTGTTTTGACCATTTCCCATTTAATTGACAGTGTCTTCTTATTATTGAACCGCAATAAAGTTTAAAAAATTATATCAACGACAGCGCTAGTTGTACACAAAGATATCGATATTATAGAGTAAATGTCAAAATTGTAAGCGGCATCAGCTAATATTCATATGGTTTTTACAAGGTCTGTCAAAATTGTAAATTTTTATTGTGTAAAATTTTCTTAAAAATAATAAGAAATTCAACAAAAAATTAGTATTGGGACCATTTTCTGGTAATGTAAATAGAAGATTAAATTTAGCAAAACATATACAAAATAAATCATTAAATCTTTGTGCATATTATCATTCGTCGTCAAATGCAATTCAACCAAAACAAGTAATTTTTCCAATTTTTGCTGTTATTTTTTTTTTTTTTTTGTTTTGTCTGCCTAAACAACTAGACATTAAATGTCTATTTTTTCTATACCCAGAAATTGTAGAGATCTTAAAAAAATTTAAATTTAACATTAATTGTTTTTATAGAAGTAAAATCCAATTGATTGATAACTTAAAATGTGATGTAGCTTTTTTTTTTGTTAACAAGAAACATTGTGATTCATGACGTATATTTACAACAAAAATCTACCGAAAAAGGAATGAAAAAAAATGAACTGATTATGTTAACAATCAACTGCGTGTTTAGTTTATTTATTAATCACACAATTTGGTACTTACTAAATTTTTCTAATTTTAATTGCAACTAATCCATTTTCATTAACATTTATGTAACCCTTTTTATTTACTCGAATTAACAATAATATGTC
The DNA here is from genome assembly GCA_027564355.1 of Penthetria funebris. Classification (NCBI taxonomy): domain Eukaryota; kingdom Metazoa; phylum Arthropoda; class Insecta; order Diptera; family Pleciidae; genus Penthetria; species Penthetria funebris. Next base: position 8,208 of record JANSTX010023006.1, on the reverse strand, counting down.
CCAAAAAGATGCCCAAGCTTTCCAAATGTTTTTGTTTTTATGTTCTCTTTCAAGCATCCCACATTAATCATTAATCAACTATAATTAAAATAAAATAAATTTGATAAAATATTTGTATTAACATCATTTAATTTTCCATATGTGTTTTTGTTTTCTGACTGTGCTGCTCTTAAACAGATTTAACAGATTTGGTAGTATCCGTCCGCCAAAGAAAATAAAATTAGAAAAAATGGAATCGTTATCAACGTCAGATGTTGTAATTGTTCATGGTAACTCTCATCCGGAGTTAGCCAATTTAATTGCTGGGTAAGTAGTTTTTTGTTTGTGATTTTTGTATGATTTCTTATCAAGAGTGTTAATGTTTTATATTTTGATTTTTTAATATTAATTTGTTCCATCTAATATTTTCTGTTTGTATGTTAGATAAAACATTATAATTTATCTCGTCACGTGTATAGGCGATATTTAAGATAAGGGAACCGGTCACCATTTTTCTTATTGAAATTAGTTATGACCACAATAATGACTATAATTGTCTAGCCATATTAGTGGATATGAATGGGAAAAAACCAAAAATATACTTTATTATTATTGTTTAGTGTCCAACGTAAATTTTAAATATGACTATTAATTTGTGTTCCTAATGAACACAGTTAACAACAAATAATTACACTTTAGATTGTTTTTTCTTGATTAATTTTATAACATTTTATAATGACAATATAATCAATCGTTAATATAACAACAAGAACTGTTCGCCAGAAATTTTTTAGAATTTCTTTTGTGTTTTCATTTTAATTTATTCAAGTTAAATTTATTCAATAACGTACTCCTTTCGCCAATATATCGTCATTTTAAACCTGATTTTATACAGTTTTATTTATTTTTTTTTTTTTTTTTGAATTTTAAAACGCATTTTGATTATATCCGCACTTTTTTCTTGTTTGATCGTAGCATATTTAATACTCTACATGTTATGTTGATAAAACGCTTGGTGATTTTGAAAACAAACTAATTAGTTTCCATAATTATGATATATATTCCTTCCACCCAATATAATAAACATTAATCAAGACAGTTCGTCTTGTTTTGTCGGTGACGAATGGATTGACCGACTACATCAAAATTACTCTATTCATCTGTAATCCTACCGGTAACAGTAACTCGATCACGATGATTTGTTATAATATTCAACGAATAACTTAGTTAAAATTTAATAAGTACATTCGATTATTAGTGAATGTAGAAAACATTGAGCCATTAGTGAAGATATTTTACTGATACAGTTATTTCACTCAAAACAATTTTTGTTTTAAATTTAAATTTATAATAAATATTTTTGCTAATAAAAGTATTTACCCAAAATAGTCGCTTAGGTGTTAAAAGTGGTGGAGCATCTGTTTATCATAAAACAAATCGTGAGACTATGGTTGAAATTGGCGATTCAATTAGAGGCAAAGACATTTATATAATTCAAACGGGAACTAAGTAAGTATTGAGGGATAATTTCTTAAATGAAAAATCGAATTTATGTATGGATATAATTTTGTGTACATTAATTTTACAAATCCTCACCTATGTTATTGAATTTGCCAGAGATGTCAACAACAATATTATGGAATTGTTAATAATGGCATACGCTTGTAAAACATCATCGGCTAGATCTATAGTTGGTGTCATTCCATATTTGCCATATTCAAAACAATGTAAAATGCGTAAAAGAGGTTGTATTGTTTCGAAATTATTAGCCAAGGTAAAAATGAGTGATGATTTTGTTTTTCATTCATTGTAATATTATATTCGATTGATAAAATTGCATAATTTATTTATTTTATTTTTAATACTAGATGATGTGTAAATCTGGTCTAACTCATATCATAACAATGGATTTACATCAAAAAGAAATTCAAGGATTTTTTGATTGTCCAGTGGATAATTTAAGAGCGTCACCATTTTTATTGCAATATATTCAAGAGAGTGTAAATTTAAAGATGATAAAAATTATTTTGAATACGTTGCAATGATAATATTCTATATTATGTTTGTTTTTTTTTTTTTGTATTTCACTTTTGCCTTTAGATACCTGATTACAGAAATTCTGTAATAGTTGCTAGAAATCCTGGATCGGCAAAGAAAGCGACATCATATGCTGAACGATTAAGATTAGGAATTGCGGTTATTCATGGTGAACAAAAAGAATCTGAAAGCGATGAAGTTGATGGACGTTATTCACCGCCAACATTATCAAGGTTGGGTTATTTTTTTGGTTTTTGTTTTTTATATAGATGCAGAACTTATGTTCTATTCACTGATAACTTAACAGATGCCGTTTATATTACAAAGAAGTTTTCTTGAAATTTTTTTTACATCCTCTCTACACCTTTGTCATTTGTATTTTTAAATTATTTTAATTATTCTTTATAACATTTATTTCAGTCGATCACGTACAATGGATGTTTCCGTTGGAGTTCCTATTCATCCAGCTAAAGAAAAACCACCAATTAATGTTGTTGGTGATGTTAGCGGTCGTATTGCTATAATGGTGGTAGGTTTTTTGTTTTAATTAATAATATACTTAATGGCCTAGGCGTCGCGCCCATATAGTCCGTTTTTTTTTTTTTTTTGCTTTACTTATATGTTTGATATTATATTGGGCTTACCCTTTCAATTTTTTTTTCTTTAAGTGCATAATCCATGTAGTATAAACCGGGAGTACAATTAAAAATATACATTTAAATTATTTGAAAATTATGACATGCGAATGAATAATATCTACTTAAGTGCATAGTTGATTGAAACATAATTTATTTATCGATTCTTAAAACAATTTATGAAATAGTTTTTTTTTGTTTTTAAATCTTTTGTTAACAATATGAAAATCATTTAAAGTATATATCAATTTTTTCAATTTAGGATGACATGATCGATGATGTAGCGTCATTTGTAGCTGCCGCTGAAGTACTTAAAGATCGTGGTGCATATAAAATATATGTGCTCGCAACACACGGCCTATTAAGTTCGGATGCACCACGTTTAATTGAAGATTCAGCAATTGATGAGGTTGTCGTTACCAATACTGTACCACATGAAATTCAAAAAATGCAATGTCATAAAATTAAAACTGTTGACATTTCAGTATTGGTGTCAGAAGCAATTCGAAGAATTCATAATAAAGAGTCAATGTCCTATCTATTTAGGAATGTTACCCTTGAGGATTAATTCCATAATTTATTTGAGAGAAGATAGATTTTTAAATGCAAAAAAAAAAAAAAGAAAATTATATAAACACATTTTTTTTTATTTTATATAAATATTCAAGTAATGTCATGTTTTTAGTCTAGCTATTAAAGAGAAAATTGGAGATTTATATAATATATATTTGTGGTCTAAATTTCTCAATTTTAATTTCATATCTTTATATCAAAAATACACAATAAAAATTTTAAAAAAAATATTTAATTTGTATATTCTTATAAATTAAATACACAATTAATGTATTCTTTTAAAATAAAGTAATATAAAGTCTATAGCAGCATTTGCATATTTATTTACTACCTTATACTTTACGTATTACAAATCTTATTGTTCCTTGTCCTATTCTTTATTCAGTTTAAACGCCCTTCTGCTTCTCAATGTGTTTGACGATAAGTGCGTTTGTATCGTCACAGCATTCAATCTGTTCCAAGTGATTTTGAACAACCGATAACCAAATAGCTTGCGACCACGTTTACTTCCATCATTACCAATATTTAAAACCAATTTTACACTGTGAGTTTAGTCTACGCATTGCTTGACCGTACCACATTAATCTACTTTGTGTGACTATATATTGTTAATGGGTGCAAGAAATTTCGTATTTAATTTCAGGGCCGGCAACAATTTCTATCATCTATTGCAAATATTGATTAGTTTTAGATAGTGTTGCGATAGTGAAATATTAGTTTCTTCGTTACTAAATTCAAATTCATAAATCCTTTATTACATGAAATTATAGTATATTTTTGTAAAAATCTAAAATTTCAAGGCTATATATTTTTTTGTTGATGCGGAAAAATTAAAAATAATCAGTAACGATTTTTCTTGCTTTATTTCTTGATTTGATGAAAGTTTTTCTTTGATTTTTTCAGTACGATTTACATGCACTTGAACTCATATATCTCATCAATAAATGAGAATATCTATTTTATGTTTAGCAAATTTAGTTAAACAATAATTCCTAATAAATACGATTAGATTAAATTGGCTATATATTGTGTATACACATTTAGAAATTGATAAAGTTAATAATTTGGCCATATATTAAAGAGAATTTAATTTCATTAGAAAGTCAACAGTGAATATGTAATTGGCACTATACCTACCCTATATTAAATAATGTTTATGCGACGTCCACCTGCAGCAAGATTTGATAATTCGAAACTTTTGACCTTCTATGCGCTATCGAAAATCAGAATTTTATTACACATTCTTCAAGCGATATTTTCGATAGAATATCACTTGTCCTATGGTTAAGTAATAACAATCGAATTAAAATATAATAAATTGATAAAAATATAAGTAAATATTATTAAAAAAACAATTAGAATGGTTTATTGTAAATATTATTATAAATTTTGTGTTTGTAAAGGTCTAACATAAAAATATAACAATTACAAAACAATTGAGATTCTGGTGCAATACCTATAGAAGAATATCCCGAATCAAATGTTTGCGTTCACACCAAGGGGTTTCTCACATCATGCAATCACTGTACATTATAATATGCAATTATTATTTTATTAAAAGAAAAAACTATCAACCATCTAAGCAAATATCACAAACACATTTAATTCAAAACAAATAAAAACAATCGAAGCAATCAAACACAATCTGTTAAAAAATCAACATAAATTCAGAGATTCATCATAGAAATCAAAAAAATCAAAATAAATTTGCGCTTTCTACTGTAATTCAAAGCGAAATCATTGAAAATCAATATTAATATAAATAATAATATTAATATTAATATTAATATTAATCTTAATCTTAATATTAATATTAATATTAATATTAATAATAATATGGGGAAGTAAATAAATACTCATTTTATTTCGCTTAAAAAGTTAAAATTAAAAATGGTCGCCGTGAAAATCGTATTGGTATCTCTTATAATAATTTCAACAACATATGGAAAAGCCAAATGTAATACAATTTACAAAAAGCGGAACATTTTGCAAAAAACGGGACATATTCTGAAAAAGCGGTACATTCTTAACCTTGAGTGGGAAGCGGAACAAATTGTCAAAAAGCGGGACTGTCCCGCCAAAAGCGGGACGGCTGGTCACCTTAGGAAAAGGGGAAGTAAATAAATAAATATTATATTTCTAAAAATATTGTTGATATTATCACAATGACCATAAACAATATCGTAGTACTCGTACTTATATTTTTGATTTATGATTTAATATTATCAATAAAAATACTTAATCAAATCAACTGCATATAACATTTTCAAGATCAAATAAGTAAATTTTCATTAAATATAATATAGTATTTAATCAAATAAATATGCGCCACCGAAAGTACTTTTAAATGAACCTTAATCTTGTGATGGATGTGCGCTACTTCGAGATCCACAAACTCTGGCATTCCTCTTCTCGTCAATTTGTGCATTATTGACTTCAAGCAGTATTCCATTAGTTACGTCTTTGTTCATTCCATATTTGCAGCGTGGTTTGCAATTTTTTTGAATTTTTATCCCTTATTCTGTCGTGTACAAATCTCAACATATTAACCCAATTATCTATGGTATTTTATGTTACTCCTTCGAATTATATGTCATTATTCCAATCACTAATCTCATAATTGATGAAACCAAGTAAATCATCACTATTTCATCTTAATGCATTTATTGAAATGTGTTAAAATCTTATTTTGGAACAATTGTTTCATTATATGATCGCAGGAAACTATTATTTCAACATGTTTCGATATTTTACATAATCTTTAAATATTTGTCATCATATTTTATTGATTAATTATGTATTTTTTATTAATCTTTTTTATTAATTTTGATTTTTTTTTCGATATATTTGAGTAAATTTTTGCACGTAGACTATTGAACTTTTGATATTCAATGTTTTGAATACTGTACGCAAAATGTGTGCTTATGTCGGAAGAGAGTATATTAACTTACAATTTACACAAATGACACAAAGTAATAAATTTACTGTACAATTGTATCAAAAATCCGGTCTACCGTCTTTCTCGTTTAGACTTATGATGAATAATAAATTTATAATTGATGTACAAACATCAGTTGAAATTCGCTGATGTCATTATTTGTATTTATAAAATAAGTAAGAAAGTAAATAAGTAGCAGAGATGATCTGTAACGTTTTTTATATCTAATATCTACAATGAAAATGAAATTAATTGTAAATACTCGATTAGCTGGGTATATACTAGTAGTAGATAATAAAAACATGAAACAAGTTATAAGTTTCCGTTATACGTAGGTGATAAAACAAGCAGTTACTACTGAGGCTCTTCATCAGGAATTTCTGGATTTATCTGTCTTCTCATAAAGAAAATTAAATTCATATTTATTTAACGTAAAGTAAAAATTTACGACACCTTCGTTAGATCTACAAACATATACGATCGAAACTCTAGCTATGATACACGTAAAAAAAAACAAATTAGAAGAGCAACTAAAATGAAAATCTTACGTATGGTGCTGAATTGATAATAAAGATAAAAATCAAACAACATGAAATTTATTGCAGATATATGGCAATCAGTTTTGTTTTGATAGCCATTGAATGCAAACAAATTTTGTTTAATTTAATATAATAGAGAATAGTGAATTCAACACTACACTGAGATTTGAATCAAATTTAGAAGTCATTGACGCAACATGTACATTTTGCAGACTTCAACGAATCCAACTATTTCGCTAATTCCTTGTTTCATTTTTATCTTCAGTAGCAAACCACGATGTAGTCTATGTTTTTAAGAAACTTTATAGAATCATACAGATAAACATAATAAAATAATGTGTTGCGCATTTAATCGTTCGTTTTTATATTCAAACACAGCCTTTTGAATTTTATTAATTTGATAAGTCCATATAACTCGATTTGAATTGCTTTGGTTTAGTGAAAAATAACTTGTTTGAACTGTATTTGGAAACGTGTAACACTTAAATTTATATTAATTGCATCACTATGATTTCTACGATATTAGATGCTGCATACTTCATGAATACATTTCTGGCACAATATTATCAGTTCCGAACACTGCCGCATTTTATATATTATATTTTTCTGGCTAATATTGGTGCAGAATATTAGAATCTTCGTTTGGCTAGCCTTCTCTCAACGGAATTTTCAACAATCTGGGCTGCACATCTCTATCGTTTATCTATGATTATCTCTTATGTTTTATTGGTGGTTTTTTTCTCCGTTAAGGTTTTCATACCTCGAGGATCTTACACATCTGATCATTATACTTATTTGTTTAATTTAAACCAATATTTAAACTTAATCATTCGGTATAACAATTTAAGTTAATTGATAGAATGATGGAAAATATTAAATTTCGTAAACAGATTTCATCTAATAATTGTTTAATCGAATAATATTTACTATTTTATGCGTAAAAAATGACGTACTTGTTTTGTAAATATAATCAATTTTTGTTTTTTAATCCATTGTCGCGAATGATGCAAATTGAAAGTATAAACATAAATTTGAATTAAATTAATATTTTATAAGCATTAATTTATCCCAAATATCGATAAATTAAATAGTGTCACAAACGGAGAAGAATCTATTAAATTTAAAAATTTAAATTTAATTAACTTAATTAAAGTAGTTAATACTAGTAGAGAAAGTGGTAATTGCGGCTCACCTATGCCACTTAATAGCAAATTTGGTTATAAGGGATGGTACATTTCCTTCATGTTTATTCGGAAGTAATGAATTATTCAATTGTAGTATTTTAACATTATTTTTAATATTATTATTTGAACTGGCAAAACTACGCAAAATTTTCAATTCGTTGTAAAATTATTACAATTGTTTAATATTGCAAGATAAAGCGTGTAAAGACTTAATTATTTCATGACTGCGATTATTAATTGATTTACATGATTATGATATCTCGTAGTGTAGTAGTAATTAAACGCATAGCATTGATAGTATAAACTGTATGTAGATATATATA
>JANSTX010022995.1:0-15636 GCA_027564355.1 Penthetria funebris | reverse complement strand
TGTATTATACAAACAATTTTAATCTAAATGGAGTAAAAAGTTTGTATGGGAGGTACTTGAAGGAGTACTCCAATTTTCCTCATCTACGTGCAAAATTTTATGGCGATAGCTCAAAGCATTCTCTTGTACTGTCTTTGATATTATACTTCCACTTTTAAAGGAGTAAAATGTTTGTATGGGAGGTACTTGAAGGAGTACTCCAATTGTACTCATCTTTGAACTTAGGCTCAGAAATCAGATCAAAATGACACATGCATAATTTTATGGCGATTTGTCAATGCAATCTCAAATTATCGTGCACACTATACATGGGAGGTACTTCAAGGAGTAATATGATTAATCTTATACTCCCACTTATTCTTTCATTTATGATATAAGTTATATATGTAAAATTTGAAGTCTTACAAACCATTTTAATTTAAAAAATAAGAAAAGGAGTGTATGAGAGGTACTGAAGGAGTACTCCAATTTTCCTCATCTTCGAACTTAGCCTCACAAATCAGATAAAACTGACACGTGCAAAATTTCATAGCGATATCTCGAAGCATTCTCAAGTTATCGTGCGCATAGACGGACGGACGGACATGTTTACATCAACTTTTTTTTCAATTATAAGCACTTCTGTGTAATTTTTTTTTTCTGAAATGTTTATTTCTTGGCGTTACATGAATGGAATCAAATGCAATAGACCCTTGGAACTTCGTTCCCATGACCTGAAAATAAAGAACAAAATAGGTATAAAACATTTGCATCTGCCGATAAAAAATGTTTCCAATGTAAGATTGTAACTTTAGATAAAAATATACAAAACATTCTCTAACGTGTTTGGCACTACAATTCTTTATCGGATATTGCTATTATAAGGCCAAGAGATGTGGTGGCTTTCCTAAACGCCACGAGTTGGATTTAATGTGCATATCTGCAAAAATCACCCAGGTTTCCTCGAATTTGTGATATCAAAACGGCACCTTCGTGCTAATTGGGATCCTTCGAAAGCTTAGTCGGATCCACTGCTAACCAACCAACCAATCAACAATTCTTTATTTATCCAGCAATCATACTTTAGTATGTTTTCTGCAATAATTGAGTTTATTATTGTTACTGTATCATGTTTTTTGCACCAGTTCGTTAAAATGAAATGCTAACAACTTCGACTCTGTAAATTTACCTTACACTATAACATGATAAATTCTTTCCAAATAAAGCCATCATATGTTTTATTCCGATTTGTACTATTCTGCCCTTTTTTTCGATTTTCTTAAAATAAAATTCTTAAAATTATTTCACAAGGTTCATAACAAAATATTATTGATGGTTCACGTACCAAAATATATATTTAAATCTAAAAATAAAATGCTAATAATAAAATCACGACCTATTCGACATTTTAATCACAAGTATATATACATTTTTCTAGTTTGAATTTGATTTTTATTAAAAAAGGTGTGGGTGGTATGCTTTCCGAAATTTCATTTCGTCATCATTATCGTAATTTCAATGGCGGTTAAGTTGGCATTATGATATTAATTTGACGTTTCATTTACGAGTATACAAATAACATTAAATGTCATTCCAAAAGCTGTATTCATTTCTAATATACCTGCGAAACATGTAGTTGATCGATTAAATATGAGAACATTTCTTACGAGTGGTGTGTTATCTGATTTGTTGACCAGACACTTGTTCACAAATTCCACAAATAAAAAACTACTACCTATATTTTTAGTCTCGATCGCATACCATAAAATTCACATAAACTGTGATCGTGTTCATGGATGTAAAACAGTTCAAATCCATTCACCATCAATTGACAGTTTCACTTTTTGAACATAATTTTATAAGTTTATTCGTCCGTACGACTATTAATTTATTTGACATTAACGAAATTGCCTTTGTTCCTAAGTATTAATATTTAATCTCGAGTATTTTATATTTATCTGGATAAATGACGAAACACACACGGACTATGATACTTCTAGTCATAGTCATAGAAATCAATAAAATTTATTTAAAAGCAGCATTTTCAGTACACCAAACACAACAATGATATATTTTTGATTTTGAAGATTAAAACACAAGGTTATTTATTCACATATTTCCGCACATTGTGCAATGCATTCCAATATTTATAATAAATTATTTAACACCTTGAATTTAATCCAATACAGAATTGTAAATGATTTTCTAATATACATACTACGTTTATAAGCATGATAATGTCTCGAAATGTAATTCTGTGTCTAAATGTATCATCATCTGCGACAAACAAACCAGTCACATGTTAAGGGAAAATACCCAAATATCGAGCATCATACTAGCAATCTCAGTGGAACAATGGTCAAACTTCTGTCTATACAAGTATTCGAATTTACATGTATATTGCACTGCGAAAGTCGCTTTTGAATTCTGTTCAAAGAAGTTAAGGGTTGAGGAATTGTTCCACATGTGTGAATTGCGTTCAATTATAAATAATATAAAATGTTTCGTTCGTCTTACAACGATACAAACAAATCAAATTTTTACTCCTTATTTCATAATGCATCACCCAATAGTATATTATAGAATTTATGTTCGTTTCGAGAGAATCATATAAATAGCAAATTTCTGTCAACATTAATAAAATCATGAGTAGGCAGTTTATGCGTAGAATATGCAGTGTGCCAGTGTGTGCAGGAAAACTGGAGGGATCTACATACTAGGTACAAACTATGATGATAAGGCCCAGAATATCATACGCTTCGTTGATCTGGTGATCATTGAATGAAAGAGATTAGAATGTTTGTAAGAGTGTATGTGATTGTAGATTGCAATGGCGTCGAGTGAATGGGTGAATTGTCTGAATTTTATGCAAGAGTGTACCGGAAATCAACAATTAATAAATAAGTCTGGTTGACTTTTTATTGAAGTGGATGGAGTGACAATATTATATACTTCCCTTTTCTCGCGAATATTTGTTGAGTACTAATGCCAAGTATATGTGTGCTACACATGGTAGTTTTTCATCTTATATTGTCGTGCTGATAAAAATAAATCATCTCATCATTTCTATATTTACACCGCTTATAATATGACATCAAATGTCATGCAAAACGAAACTATAAATTGAGATTCCTGAACATAAAATGTATCATCAATTAACGTGTCCGTTCATATATCTAAATAATGCAAAGGGTAATGCAAGGGTTCATAATACTCAACTACTTTGTTGTTAGATATATTTTGCTTAGTCGACAAACACGACACAGATACATGCATTTCAGCCCCAAATCTCACTTCGTGATTTATCGAGTTTCTGGTGACACCACGTTGTGGTATAGATCAATTTTTTTTTTATCTAGATGCTAGTCGGTCGTTGCATTTGTCAACTTGAATTTTTACTTTCAGTTTACTGTATTAAATTATTAACACTTAATGTAGCAACCTATGTAGTATACTTGTGTCAGAAACTAAATTCTAAAATAAAAACGTTAGATTTACATAAAAAAAAAACATTAATTTCTCAGTATTTAAAATTCTATATAATTTTCTCGTCATTTATAGAAGTTAACGTTCAAAATGAAGTGGGTACTTTTGGTAGCTATTATTTTACCATATATGGGTGCATCATATGGAATGGAATGCACAAAAAAAATTACAGATTCTTGCAACAGTTTTGTTCAACCGTCATCAATTAATTGTAAGTACTTTTTAATATTATCAGTTAGTTACTAAGACATTACTCGTACACGAAACCAAAGTAAAAAAAAAATCAGTGTTTCATTACACACAATAATTTATTTATGATATAATGATTGAAATAGGGTAGTTTTAAGTTACTTAATTTTAGGTCACCAATGAATTCTTTCTTTGCCTGTTTTTTTTTTTGCTTAAAATACGTTTATAATTAAGAAGTTTTTTTATGCTCCTGTCTGTCATTATGTTATATAATACTATAAAAGTGGCTTGAGCTAATCAAAGTTGTTTGTAATGTAACATATTGAAATCATAACTCAACAAATGTTTATGTCATCAAACTGACATTTATATCTGGGTGATAACGCAGTAATCGATTTGTTGGATCATTTGGAAACAACACATAGAACATATTTTGTTTCAGCACATTATGTTTTGATCGGACGCGTTTATGTAAAAGCATTCGAGAAATCTTTTTCATTGTAAAGCCTCAAATAATATGAAAAGAAATAATATATGTGTTATCCTTGATATTTTACAGGATTTTTTAATTTGATTTGTTATGAGATTTGTGTACAAAACATTTTTATAAATGAAAAATTTTCCAATATTGGGGTCTGCAACGAGACTATATTATGTTATCATATTTTACGCTAAAAATTGAATTCCTAAAACGTTGCTCTCAACAAAATTCGCAAATTTAAATTTCACTAATTTTGTGCATTTTTAATGACGGTAATTATCTAAGAGTATCCACCAAAAACGATACTATTTTTCACATCGGTCATTCTTTAGATGGTAACATACAAAATTACTGGTATATGTGACAATTCGTTTTGTTTTGACAGCAATTGAAAATATTTATAATAATAGTAAAAAGTGCGTAGTGTTAATTAAATGTTTGTTTATATAAAAAATCCATCACATAACCAAAAGCAGCGATTGATAAATGAATGATACAATATTAATACCATCACCAGATTATTCAAAAGAGATCGCTACTGAACAAATGATTGACAAAATCCATGGTATCGTGTTAAACGATCGCAGAATGGAAATGCTTATATAGCATCTTATATGAACGTTTACATAACATCTTACACGAATATTTGCATATGAAAAAACTACAGCAAGATGGTTGCCACGTTTTCTGACAATCGATAAAATAAGCATTTGTGAGATCTCTTCTGAACATTTGTTTTGATCAGTTTACATATAATTCGAAAGAATTTTTATGCCGATTCATCATTTTTGACGAAAACATGGATTCATGACCACACACCAGAAAGAAAAGCCATTTAGCAATGAAAAAACTGATTCTTTTAGCATAATTCATCAGCTTACCCAAATAACTATAATTGAAATTTGCCAACTGGAAATTACACGTATTACTTTACGTTATGGAATACTTTCTCATCTAAATGTATGGAGACAAAAGGAGAAATGTTGAAAATAAATGTATTTCTGTTCGAAAAAGTAATTCCTTACTTTATTTTTACCTTTATTATCAATCCATCGTCGTACTTATGTTTGCCCTACATTTCGTTTCCATTGAACGATATTTTTTTTGGCCCTGGGAACGAAGCATAATAACGAAATTTTAAACGGCAATTTATACTATTAAGTATAAATCTTAGTTTAAATTAATTTAGATTTATTTATACAACTTACGAACGGAAACAATGGGTTACTTTGTGTATTTGGTATTCAGCGTAGCGTTAAAGATAGAAGATGATTTCCTGTTTTTTTCCAATAATATGTTAAAATATACCCTCAATTACCAAATATTTTAAATGCGTCAAGATTTTTATTAAAATTATGAATTACATGATTCTTAATGCATTTTTCATATTTTCTATTCAATGCGATACCACATTAGGTTCTAGTAATTCATACTGTGTTGTGAAACTGTTTATAAACATTAAGTGCACACCAAATTCGTATAATTTGTATTTACTAAAATAGAACAAAGATTGATGGCGAATAATTTAGAAACAATTACAAAAAATTAGAAATTATATTTATTTTAGTGACCAAGTGACCAAAATAGATAGTGAATGTAGTAAGTATGCACAAATTTTATTTTTACAAAAACTCCCTATTATGAATAACTTTGTCAATGACTATAATTACATATATACAAATTATTTGTATCAAAATTCATACTCACAGAAATAGCTTATCAAATAAATAAAGTATAAACATAAGATGTTACCAAGTTAATATTTATAATTGTGTTTTCCACAAATGTATTATTTATATATTGAATATCAATCACTAATGCTTTATTTCGATCTAATGATATAGATCATTGTATTGTCAGTGTCATTTTAGTGTCAAATTACCGCTCTAATCAATTAAATGAACCTGCCAGCAAAAAGATTTTATTATATTAGCAAATAACCAAATTACAATAGTAATGTAATGACCAACCGGACTCGATGTAACCAATTATTTTGGTATATCTTAAATTATTTATTATAATTGTATTAGTCAAATTTTGAAATTTTATATTTGTGTTTTATACAATAATACAATTAATTTTTATAAATTAAATTAAGTATTATGAGAGTTTTTAATATATTTGTTTCAAATCTTAACTAAAACTGTTTTAATTTTACATGAACATGTAACAGATTAACATGTAATTCTGTGTAATTGACTGACATTTTTTAAATAATATTTTAAATTTTCTATTTTGCAAGAATGGATGATCTTTCTATCTTAAATATAATATTCTATCTTGAAATTAAATTTCAAGCATTTAAAAATGCAAATTATTTTGAATCTTATGATTGTAGCCGTAATATTAAAACTTGAATATGTTTTTAGTAAAACCTTTTCTGGTACGGATTTTTTTTAATGTAATAAGATCATCTTAACCGATATTTGTTCCGCGCGTTTCACATAAAATATAGATGGCAATGCCACTCTGTTTGTTTTACAGATATATGGCATTACTACTTCGTCTATTTTGGTCACACATCGTAAAAAAAAAATTCGACACACTCTACAAATATCGAAAATTATTCAGAATATGAATAAATAGTAATATCAACAAATATATACTATTATTTATTAATTATAAATAATTCGCTTTACTAGTAAATGAATATGTAATAAAATGATGGTGATTTAGATAAAAAAAATATTTGGAGTTATCTACAAAATGAAGTCAAAATTCAGTATTAATGTAGACCAATTAAGGGTTTTTTAGCGATTTATCGTAATGTAACGATTAATTATTTCAAAACAGGTAATCATCCCAGCCACTGTCATGTACAATTACCTACATGCGATAATTTATTTTTCCAAAATAGTTAAAAAAAATGTTCTGACAAATTTGGGTAGCGTAAATGTCAAATGCAAAAATTACAAAATGGGTTATTGAAAACGAATAAAAAATTATAAAAATATGATAATTTTTAAAATCTTATTACCCCCCAGCCACGGCAGTAATAATGAATCTCTGTAAATTATCTGTTTTTAATTATTTTACTTCTATATTAATTACATAGAAATAGGGTAGCAGATTGCACAAATTAAAGAAAAAAATCATTCATATTCTGGGAATATCCCCTTAACTGTGTAATGTTTTTTTTTTCACCAAGAACCATTTCTAGTCTTTAGATTATTTTTACTGTGTACAGAATCTAGTTGTATGCAATTTAGTAAGTCTTAGCCTATTGTAATAATTCCATTCGCTTGTATATCAATCACTTAATATTCTATTCAAACAATTATTATAATTATTTATTACAACAATCAACAATGTAATTTACAACAATTTTGTTTTCTTATCTCATTAGATTGTTCATCTGATAGTTCGTCATTAAAAAATGAGAAATTCGAATTATTCACATTGGTAAACCAACAGCTTGTAAGCTCTTTTGATTATCTTCTGTTATCAGCATCATTTGATAACTTTAAGCAAGATCGGCCTGGTCTAAAGAAACAGTTAAGAACACTATCAGATAAGGCATTTGAAAATGCTATTGATATTATTAAACATATGACTAAACGTGGTTTAACACATTCATTCCAATTTAATACTGATATTAAACAACTTACGATTGGTCTCAATGAACTAAATACACTTGCCACAGTTGTCGATAATGAGAAATATATTGCCAATAGAGCAAATAGGCTTCATAAATCATTTTCACATGTTAATGATGAAAATTATCATGATGCTGAGGTATGAATTTTTTTTTTTTTTTTTTGCAATATTTTATATATAATTAAAATATACTATAAATTAAATTCTTATTTTAATTATAGTTTGGCCATTATCTTGCGGAAACAATTGTTAAAGATAAAGCTGAAACAGTAAGAAAACTGGTTGGTTACACAAATGATTTAAGGAATATGATTACGAGCATTGACTCATCACAAACAGCAGCATTGGCTATCGATCTTTTTGATCAGTATTTAGAAAGCCAATAAAAAAAAATAAAATATTTTTTTTTTAAATTTAATTAAAATTACTCTCATTATTACATGTTATTATTCTGATAACAATTAATTTTTATTAAAATTATGTTTAAAATAAGCAATTATCAATTATGTTAAATAAATTTTATTGCTACATAAATTTTTTCTTTTATTGACATACATTTAAGTTTTTTCTAAAATCTTTTCTATGTGAGATGGGTTGTTGAGAATTTTGATCAATTACGAAATAAATTTTAAATAAATAATAAAGTCAAAGAAATTGTGTACTGTGTAGCTTGTAACAGCTATCAGACATTTTCACGCTACAGTTTTAATAACAAAATTTGATCACCGCTTTTTCTTCTTTTGGTTCTAAAATTGACTTTATTATTACCGTTGGGACCATAGCTATCCCTAACTTGTATAATTTTGTTAACTGTTATTAAAACAATTTTTTTATTTTTATTTTTTTTTTTTTTTGCCAAAGCTGAACACTCAGATTTAAACATAAATATATAATTAACTGTTTTTTAGGTTATTTTAAATTTCAATACATTTTTCTTTTTAAAATTAGGTTGCACATCTGATTATTCATCATTTTCATACAATGCTGAATCATTACATGTTTTTATAAATCAGCAAATTAAAATATCTTATGAATATCTGTTATTATCAACATCGTTTGGTAATTATAAACATAATCGTCCTGGTTTACAGAAACAACTTCGAGCCCTTTCCGATCAAGCATGGAATAATTCATTTGATTTAATCAAACATATATCGAAACGTGGTGTAAATCATAAGTTATTTTTTGAAGAAATTGAACCTACTATCAAGCATATTTTTGTTGATGAAATATCAGCACTTGCTAATGCAGTTGATGTTGAAAAACTAATTGCACATGAGGCAAATCAACTTCATATGAGTTACTCACATCTTAAAAATAAAAAAGAATTTGACGCTGAGGTATGATTTGTCTATTTATAATATTTAGAATTTTGTTTCATTATTATAATTCGTATAATTAATAATTTTAATTTAATATATTTATGTAGTTTACACATCATCTGGCAGAAACAATAATTAAAGATAAAGCTGATACTGTTCGAAAATTTGTTGGATACACTAATGATTTAAGGAATTTAATAACTAAAGATAACAACGATGTATCGCCATTAGCGATGTATCTTTTTGACGAATATTTGTTGAGTCAATAGAGTAGCTTTAGTTGCTTTGCTTATTATTATTAATATTATTTTATTTTTTTTTTTGATAATTGATTTTGTATTATTATTTTATTTTCAATATTAAATTAATTATGTTGATCAGTATAAGATTGTGAAAATAAAAATCAAACGCAACTTGTAATAATAAAATTTATGAAATAAATGGTTGTAAATTTATTCAACAAATTATATTTCAATGATATAATATGTTTTGATGGTCTGAGCTAGGATCACTGATTGTGATGAGTTTCCAATCATGTGCTTAATGTACCATCAAGAGGACCAGATAACAGAATTTTAAATTACCAACCTTATACGTGAAATGTCAACAAAAGACCAGTGATTTTAGATTAAGTAAACAGCCACGATTTAGAGCCCATTGAATTGACGAACAATATAAGAAGTAACGAAGCTGGCACATGTGGACACACCAACAAACGTATCTATGCAATTTGTAGTCTATTTCTAAAATGAAACTTTGTTATATTTTGATTGTATACTCTAATATAATGGTTAGCTCGAACAACATTAATTCGAAATCTGTAATAGGTGTACACGGTATGAATGACATGGACAATAGTAGTGATCTTTTCGCGGGTATGTGCAACAATCCCAATATTGTGATTGAAGGTACAATATTCAATCACAAAAAATTGCATAGTCTCGCATGTTACATGATATTGTTCTATAGGATTTTTAAAACATTTGCAAATGCAATGAGGCAAACTGGTGAAGATATTCATGAATAATGTAGATTGTTGCTGGCCACATGAAATTCTATAATGCTGAGAAGAAACAAAATATGAAATCAACATCAATGTAATAGATATATGTAATCTATGAATAGAGTTTGTTCAATTAAATAATATGCTTGAGAACAATGCAGGACATGATAAACATAAACATTTCGAAAATATTGCACTTTGTAAATTCAAATAACATGAGGAAAATCTACCATTTGATAAAAAAAAAGGCCGGTAATGCCTGTTTAATGTCAAAAGAGACACAAAAAATGGACTGCTAAATGAGTACTATACACAGACGAATATTCTGAGATTCAGTTCGTATTATATACGAAATAAAATACGCATTATAGCATCGAAAACGCGGTTAAGCATTCATTCATCGCTGACAATATTGCGTAAGAAATGCTAAAAGTTGATACATACTGCAGGTCATTTGCCTTGCACGATTACTACGAAATGAAGTCGCTAAACAAAATTTGCTGCGCTTTTTGAATATATGAAAATTGTAATTTACGTGTTATCTTCGAAATATTGGCAGTACTTTGGCTATGGGTATATAATACAACAAAGCGGCAATTTATCTACGAACCAATCAACCAATACATTAAATACATTCAGCTTAAGGAAAACCTATGACCCATTTTTGAATTTCACATTTAACTTAGTTATATCTGCATGTCTGTCTCAATATATTTCCTCTAATATTTTAGTTTCCCAAAACATATTTTTCAATGAGGTAGTAACAAATTCCAATAAATATTTAAAACAAAAACATTTGATTTATTTAAAATTTCAAATACCTTCAAAAGACACCCCTCGCGAGACTAATTTAAAAATAAAAAAGGTTGCTAACCTTATAGAGAGATAAGTTAGTATATTTTTTCTAAAACGGTTATTTAATTCCGAAAACTATTCAAAGTAAAAAAAACAATTTTGAACACCCTAAAGCAACATTTAGAGGAACCTATCGTCGAAACATAACACAAAACTTTTAGGTTGGTTTAACAGTTAACGTTTTAAGTGCGCAACTAAGATGAAAATATGAAGATTTCCTCTAACCTCTATCACCCAAACATATTTTCTTATGTGGTCTTATACTATCGCTTGTGATCTCACGTTAATCCTTATTTTCGCTCATGGTAGTACTTGTGCCGTGAAACAAAACAATTGGTTTATTTAAATTTCAATTTTCAAAATATATTCGTTCTAACATTCCTGTTCGCCTGATACTAAATTTAAAGTATATAAATATTTTGCATGGAAACTCTTTACACCGGCAATCTTTTGTTCAATTTTTGTAAGTTTATTATATTGTATTTCACAAGTTGTTTCAATTTCATAGGAGATAATTTTCAACAACTTTCTAGAATTGTCCACATCATACTATGATCAATACTATGGGATGCCTGCTTTAAGTCTACAAATAATATACAAACATATATAATCACGTTTACCATTCAATCGACTGATTAACATTAATCCGTAGTCTATTATATATATATACATACTGTATATATATATAAATATATATATCACTGACCTAACTAATTATACTTATACGAAGATAAATGCAAGGACACCTGGAGAATAGGTGTAAGAAAGTATCCAGCGATATATTGTCAAATAGATAAAAAATAATTGTTGAGATCCCGATGGTTCTTCATACACAGTTACATCAAAATCCATCCCTACCTGAGTACTTTTCGGAGCTACTGAAATTCAGGTTGCTCAGAGTTCGGTTGACCGAAGACTGGCAATAAAACGATCTTGCTTCAAGGCGTGGTAAAATCATATCCGCATTAAAACACCTAAAGAACGGTAAGGCGCCGATAACATAGCACCAGAAATATTGAAAATGCACTTGAATGGCATTGCATCAGTATTGAATTGCAACGATTAGTGACGATTATCTGATGCGATTATCGTGCACAACAGGATCAGTTTAGTTTTGCAACCGGGAATTTAAAAGGAACAAGCAGGTTTCAGGCAGTCGATTGAATGGCAAACACCATTGTATTTGTTATTTGACTTCAAAGATGCATTCGATAGTATTGATCGTGATATGATGTGAACAATTCTAGAAAGTTATGGAATACCGCCTAAACGCTTAGTGATATTTTGTATGTACATTTGGGTGTAAAATAGGGATGTATACTGTAACCACTATTATTCATGAATTAGGTTACGATCCAGATGTAAGATTCCGTACACGTGTTGATGGATCTTGCTAAAATATATTGTAAATAATATTGCTGCACAAAACAGAGTACTGAATTACACCTACCGAAATTGATATTGCATCAGAGGTTAAATTATCTATTTTTACTTTACATAATCTTGAAATGATCATTATATACTTTTTTTGTTAGATGAGGCCATGTAAGCATTTCATTTTATAAATTAGTCAAATTATCCACAGAATGCAGAAAGCCCCATTGCAATCAAGAGCGGTAGCAATTGTGAATTACTGGTTATGGATCGAAGCTGTAACGATGTCTAGCATCTAAATCATTGTAGCTAAATGCCTTTTGTGATGCAGGGAGTATGTTTTTAGTGTTGACATATTCAATTAATTTGTTAGTGATATGTCTTCACAGTTTTGATAGTATTGACAATAAGGATTAAGTTTGTAATTGATGACCAGATACGGATTTTTACCACTCGCGCTATTAAAATGATGTCAACATCGCTTTTAATTGCAAAAGATGCGCAACGACTTTCTACATACTTCACCGTTAGACACGAAAACTCAATCTATAACCGTTTCCGAGATATTTGCATTTTAAATAAAATACCTATTCTAAAGGATATGATTTCCTATTACAAACCCATAAACATATGATATGCATCAACGTTTTTGTCAAAAAAAAAAATTGCAATTTCTCGTAAACGGTTGGAGATAGAGACATGATGTAATCGGTAAAATACATGACTATATCTTTTAAATTTTATACATGTACGCCAGATACATAACTACAACAGATTGACTATCTGTTGTAGTTATGTATCTGGCAAAAAAACTCACGCTATTACAAGGATATCAGCATCGCTTTTAATTGCAAAAGATGCGCAACGAATTTCTACATATATCATCCTCGGACACGAAAACTGTATCTATAACCGTTTCCGAGATATTTGCATGTTAAATAAAATACATCTTCTAAAGGTTATGATTTCCTATTACAAATATTGTACATTACAAATACATAAATAAAGAGCTATGAAATGTACCAATGTTTTTTATCAAAAACAAAAATTTCTCGTAAACAGTTAGAGATAATAACAAAAAAATAACTCGAGAGACATGATGAAAACGGTAAAATACGTGACTATGCCTATTCCATTTTAGCCACATACGCCGAATTCACTGCTACAGTAGATACTCTATAATAACAAAAAAAACTCGCGCTATTGCAGTAGATGCACAATTTTAATAATAATAGCGGTTTTCCAAGATTTTAGTAAATAGGCGTTGTTGAATATAAATTGATCAGAAAGATACTTTATTACTCTGTTTGAATATCCATCGTGACCCCTAGGTCTTTTATTATTGATGGATCTAATTATGGACTTCAGTTAGGATATTGTAATGAGAATGTTATTGAATAGTGACGCAATCAAGTTATTAGGGCGCCAGGAATTTGGTACGAAGCAATTGGGTCAGTCTATGTGCAATCAGTTAAAATGTCTAGAAGTGAAATTGCGTATAACAGAGAATTAATTAAATATCATCAGATTCAATTGTGATGCAATTTGTTGGTCTCCAAGGAGTGTGGGCAAGAAATTTGATGTCTTATTAAAATTTCATGTATTCTTCAATACATTTCTGATCTTGAACAGTTACAATATAGTATTTAAACTTTATGCATTATAATGTGTTTTTAATATTTTGTTTTTAATATTTTCAATTTACTAATTATGTTGAAAATTCAAATTTCTCTAAACATATTATTTCGAAATCGAAATTATAGTAATATTGTCGTATACTATCATAAGTATAAAACATATCAGAGCCAATTGTACGATAATATGGGATAATAATAAAGGTAGATTCATATTCCTGATGCTTAAACTTATAAATTGTTTGGTCACCCTCATAAATATCGGAATTATGGACATTAAATTTTTGATAATTTCTAAATCAAATATCTTTCGATGTTAACATAATTTGCACAAACTTCTCTACTTGTACAGATAAAAGGACTAAAGGGAAAAAAAAAATTAGTTTTACAAATCCCAATTGATGATGACATATTGTGTCAATATTTAAAAAAATCCATATATAATAAAAAACGTTAAATTTTACAACCCTTGTAACGATTCGATATTATGCTCGTTATAAAAGAAATACAATACAATAAATAGTTTGACGATTTGCAAAGTTTAGCATAAATTTTTTCCTTTGATTTTTCAGGGTTTTTGATGTGTGCTATTTTAAAATTTTCGTGACTTGAATAAATTGAACATTTGTAAATGTAAAAAATGCCCTCAATAAAGGGTAAAATACTATAAATTATTAAATCGATCACGATGTCCGAATTTGATTTTTTTCATCTTCCTCAAGCAAATTTAGAATAGCAAATGATATTTTTTTGAAATGCAAGTTGTTAAGGCATATGGTGGTGTTGCATAAATAAACCCTAATTTTAAGTTAAAAATTACTTGATACATAAGAAAATATTGTCTCCCTTATTTTATGTTTTTTTTTTTTTTTTTATATATTTTTGAATATGTAAAATAAAACATGTAACCAAAAACGAAAGATGTTGTTAAATTGAAAATTTCACCAAATTAAATTCAATTTGACTACTTCAAAGACGTTTTCTCTTTTGCATTACGAAAATTCGATTCTGTTGTCTGTGCGTAATTCATCCTTTCTGACCATCTGACAATATCCTACCACATATATTCATGTTACATGATATATATATAGGCTATATAAAGGCTGCATAATTTAAATATAGGCATCATCTTTAAAAGGTAAATGCATGCATTATTTGATTTATTTTATTTTATATTTTGTAGCACAAAATCTACACATTAATCGCAAATACAATTGGGACTAAATTACTGGCCAAATAATATATAAAGAGGGTCAAGCTTCATGTACCAACTAGTAAAGTCATGCAGTAACATAGTAAATTCTTAGTCGTTTGATCTTTAGCACTTTTAATTAATGATGATTTGACGTTTGTATTTTCCGTGTCTGATGCCTTATTCAGTGTCGGCATTAGTACTGAATTGATACGATAGCAAATAGCCCACAATTTATAAGGATGTTACATATTTTCAATTACTACATTTTTTTGTTATTACTCACGGTTCCTTTTTTTAATTCCAATATTGTTATTGAACATTAACTGATTGTATGTTTCTGCACATCCTTGTTCTCTCATTTTGGAAGGTTTAGTTATTTGTGTCAAGATTGCCCATACTGATCGCTGTATATTATATAAGAAGGATCAGTTTAATATAATAATATTATAAAAGTGTGTTTTGGGAGGTTGCTATTAGTTATATACAACGTTGATTCTCTGATAAATAGCCTTGGCCGAGCG
>JANSTX010022994.1:9943-33500 GCA_027564355.1 Penthetria funebris | reverse complement strand
ACCCTCAATCGAATTTGAATGGCCTTCATATTTGAAGCAACCCTAGGAATCGATGGAGGAACCTTATTGAAATCGTCCAACTTCGAATTATTCGCGAACATGGCGGCCAATAGATTAGTCTTGCGTTTAGAACTTGTAATAGGGTTTCCATTGGAATCCACTGGCATGGTTTGCCTGTGATAGTGAATGTAAATGTTTACACGATTGTCTGCGAACACCACATCAGAACCAACTTTCGCTTTCTATATTATAGAAATCGCTGAAGTTTATGGTAAAATATAAATCTAGAGAGTTCTTGGTTTGCTATGTAGTCAGTTTCATACTTGGTAATATATCGGAGTATAGGAGATTTAGTATATTGCTGTGCTTATATAGCCTCTGTTGAAAGGTGTCAAACGCCCTCATCCTGCGCTTCCGTGAACAACGTTCAAAGCATATCTGTGAGGCATCGCATGACGCACCTCGGCATCAGCTCCATCTTAGTGCGGTTACATCAGTGTCCCATTTAACTACAATTGGAATTTACCAACTGGAACATATAGTAATCGAGTTACAGGTGACACCGTAAAGATGAATTCGGAAACTTCGATGATTTTCGATTGCTATCAATAATCACATCAAGATGCATTAGCATTTAGTTCAGTTTAACGCAACTACGTAGAAGACATCGTTTGATTACAAGGAGGCTCTTTACATTAATCTGTTATATGACATCTAGTTGAGATCAAGAGATTGAATATTGTTATATAAATGGTTAAAGCTAATGCAAATGCTGGCTCGGATAACATGGGTACCCATCGTAACAAGAAACACTGTAGACACAATATATTCAACTGGGCAATGAGACACTAGTATAAATTGAAAAGCAGGATGATCGTTGTTTTTTTTTTTAAAATGATTGATGTTCGGGCACAATGTGCTACATAATTTAAAAGACATGACACAAACTTGCTGCCTACAAAGCAAACTATTTAAACAAATAATCAATTTAATTAAAGAACGCTGATCTCTAATTGAGAAATACACCATATATGGTTTTAACGTGTTCCCGAATAGATCTGAAGTTCAAATCAGAGTATGGTTGGCCGTAGACCTGGTTATGTCCATTCAGATATTCTACTCAAATTTATGGTATAATTATATCTGCATCACAAAACCTAAGGATAAATTTTTAAAAAAAATTCAAATTTATTATAACGTATGTTAATCTTCAAATGCCTGCTCGTCAATAAAATTCCGGTGTACGGTACATGTAAGCAAACGAACATACTCCAGAAATGTATCGTTTGTACAACCCTATTAAAATTCATTGACATTTCATTTGTCATTATCTTATCAATCGCGTCTTGTTAGTGGATTCACATTTTATGCTCTCTGTTGAAGTACTCTAGTCAATAAAAAATTTTGTTTTGTTCAAAACACAATTGAAATGCATTTATTAAATAAAGGCATATTTTTACTATACTTGGGTGTAGTTTTTGGAGGTCCTGAAGAAAAAGAAGGTGTTATTTATGCAAATCGTTGTGAAGCATGTAAAATTTTAGCTACTGAATTACAAGATAAATTAACAGAAACCGGAAAATCTCACGATGTCATTGAATTAGGGTAACGTATATTAATTAATAAACTTGTTTTTTTTTTTTATTGAAATAACAAGAAGTAAAGACAAACAGAAACAAGATTTTATAATGTATAATTTATTTAGATATTCAGTTGATGACGTGAAACCAAAAAAACGAAAGGAATATAAAAAAAGTGAATTACGTCTTCTTGAGTCTCTCGAAGATATTTGCGAAAAAATATTAGAATATAATTTACATAAGGAAAGAAAAGATAGTACACGTTTTGCCAAAGGAATGTCACAAACCTTTCAAACTCTGCATGGACTAGTCGATAAAGGTGTTAAAGTTGATTTAGGCATACCTATTGAATTATGGGATAATCCACCTGTAGAAGTAACGAATATGAAAAATCAATGTGAAAATTTAGTTGAAAATTATGAAGATGCTATTGAAAATTGGTATATGAATTACCAAGAAAAAGAACCACTAATTAAATATTTATGTGAGGATAGAGCTTTGAAAGGATCTGATTCAAAGTGTTTGTACGAAATTTTGGATGATAATAAAAAAGGAGATGATAAAGATGAATTATAAGATATATTTATTTTAATCAATTTATTACAGATGCATTGCCATAATTTTATATATTTTATATTTTTGGAATGTATTTCGTTACCACTAATTTTATAATAGTTTGAGATTCATTACTTTTAAATTAATATACATAATATTTGATAATATTTTAAATATGGTAATTGAAGTTGTTATAAACATTCATTAATTTAAAGATTTTAACTGATTTTTCAAACGTATAAACTGGAATTAAGTATTGTTAGAAATTGTAACATATTATAAATTTACAAACTATTGGAATATAATGAATTTTGTAAGTTAATGTTGATATTTATAACATTTATAGTTGTTGTCGATATAAATTTTAATTTAATGTACAACTCAAATATATGAACGTGGGATTATTACAATTTAAATAATTAATTGCACAATTTACTAATTTCTATTGTAAAAACTGTGTAATTTTTTATCATTGCTCCTCTTCTCCACTTTATATACGGCAAAAAATTGTACAAATATATCTCGTTATTAATCAATATCTTATCACATATCGATTAAATTGAATTATAAATGTTGAAACGAAAATGCGTCTACTTTAGTAAACGATATCTTGTTAATAGGTGAATAAAATTTAGTTAAAATAATGATTGAAATATTATTATGTATTAACAACGTGTCGCAATTTCTGGTTTTTGATCGTGGATACAAAAAAGAGTAACTGTATGGTGATTGCAGAATTGGTGTACAAATCTCAAAATTATTTAACTGGAAATTTATGATCCACTCATACGAATTATACAAATGCAGAACCGTACAGAAAATATAATTGATTTTATATTTTCCATTCGGCAATCGCAATTTGTTACAGTTTATTTTTGTTGACACAAACTGTTAACATAAAACACTAGTAGTCCCTATACAATCATACATATTTAAAAAAAAGTATATATGGAAGGAGATCTGTACTTGTTTGTTATATGGCACTTATTACACTAACTCGAAATTTTCGACTAATTCAAACTATTAGACTAACTAGAACTATCGGATAATTTACAATATATATATAGAAGGGCACTTCCGAATACGCGTCCGAAATAAATAAAGCAATTAATGTTCTGATTCAATAGAGAAAAATAAAAACACACTAATGTAACGGTAGCCAATATTTCTTTACTTTATTTCAAATTTAGAAGTGATAGTATTTAATAACACGAAATTATAAATATATATACATGTTTTTGGCAATATTTTGGTAATATTTCAGGAACCACTGGACCGATTTTGCTCATCTTTGCACTTTGCGTCACAAATAATATTAATCATAATCATTTTTTATTTACTCAATTTATCGAGAGCTCTGATGGAAAGACGTGGGATTATGCTTATTTAAACATAGATCAGTGAAGCGCCACTATATCTAGAACCCACAATTCAAAATGTTACATTATGTGGTAAACTTATAAGGATCCCACTTCGTACGAGTCTCAAACATTCATTTGTTTCACTGACATTAAATTACTTGTGTAATCTAATAGAAATTAAATATGTATTTATTGCTTTTGATTTCCTTCAACTACTTACATTTTATGTAAAATTTATTTAGTCAGAAATTCTCAGCCTTGTTCTCAGCATATATTACACATAATTTATATTTGTTTTAGAAAATAAAATCAATTTGTGCTTGCTAAGGCTAAACTCTATTAAAAATTAATCGTAATTTAAATTATATACTTTCAAAATTTTAATTCGCCACAAATGTGGCGGATATAAAAATAAAATAATCTTTCGAATTATTGTGAATGTATCTCTGCCATTTTTATTTCATATATTGTTCAGTCTTTTGGAATAAACCAAAACTAAAAAAAAAAATAAAACAAGTTTAGAAATCTTTACAATAACTTTTATCTCTTTCATGTCGCCTATTGTTCACCATAATATAAAAAGAGATGGGTGTGTCACTATCCATTACGTAAGTTCATTGAAATTAATTTAATTCGTGTGAAAACAAAATGAAGTATGATGGATTATGGAATTTTTTCATATGAAAATTTGTGTTTGTTATGTGTTTAATGTATTTATTAAAATTTCAATTATATAAATTAATAAGTAAATATAAATTAAAATATGCCTGCATCAATTGGTGTTAATTTACGGGTGACGGGCCATTGTAGCCAAGGTGGACGCAAATATATGGAAGATTTTTTTTCTGTGGCTTATCAACAATCTGAAAATGGACAAGATTTGGAATACGCATTTTTTGGAATTTACGATGGACACGGTGGCAGTGAGGCAGCAGCATTTGCCAAAGAACATCTTGTCAATTTAATTGTTAGTCAAAAATTATTTTGGTCAGATAATGACGATGATGTTCTTAGAGCAATTCGAGAAGGTTATATTGCAACACATTATGCTATGTGGCGTGAACAAGGTAAAGCAATATGCAATATACAACCGTTTACAAAAAGATAAACTTTTCTGTTTTTGTTTTTGGTTTTTTATTTTTTTTTATTTTATATTGCTTTATTATTATTTAGGTCATATTTAACCTTTTATTGTTAAATTTATATTTTTATGAATAAGTTTTTTTTTTTTAGGAAATTTTATGTCAATTTTATTAATTTCAAAGAATATTCTTTAACTCATTCCATTCATTAATCCTTATTTATTTTAATAATTGTATTTTTACTTTATATTATATTGAAATATAATTCCAAGTAACTTATAATATGCTTTTGTGTACTATGGGCTAGATCTTTTGTGGATTTTTAAATTGAGAAAGTTGTTTATTATAAGTTGAATTAACAAAACAAAAAAAAAAAACATTGCACAGCAAGTTGCACACGTATTCAGTTGATGTTTGATTTCGTGATTTTTAATAATATAAGAATTAAATCAAGGAATAATGGCTTGAAAATATTATATTATATTCTAAGTTAAAGAAGCAAGCACAATATTATTCAAAACGGTATGCAATTATCAATGTCGATTCGATAAAAATGTAGGCCACCAAAATTTGAGACCAAAAATTAAATATCATTAATTTCAAAACAAGTTCTAACTCATATACTTCAATCTAGGCCTGATATTATCATAAAAAGGTCAGATATAATAAAAAACAAACAACACAAAACAAATCGGTATAATTATACCTAACTATGCACATTATAGATTCACTGTTGTTGGACACATAATTGTAGACATATTAAAAAGTACCGCAGTTATGTTGTCTGGTATATTGAACTATTATGCTAATGATCATCTTAACATGTACTCCACATAAGGGTGTATATGGCGATCTTGCGATGTTACTTTGCCGTTTCTTATATGCATATAACATTAACAGTATCACAAGTGCATTAAAATATCTTAGCAAAATTGGAAAATACATGCACTATTAACTTATTAACCATTAGGAATTTGTATATACATATATCAATCAGTATTTGATAACTAAGTTTTACAATATTAAACTAATCGCACTAGTTTGATTATTTTAACTATTCGTTGTTTGATTATGTCAATTCTAAATGATTTTTGAATTGATCACAACATTTCTGCATTCATTTGTAATTAAATTACTTAGAATTCAACATTTTGTATGGAACAAAAAATAGTATATTTATTTATATTTTATTATTTATAACAGAAAAATGGCCAAAAACAGCAACCGGTTTACCTAGCACCGCCGGTACAACAGCTAGTGTAGCATTCATTAGACATGGTAAAATATTCATTGGACATGTTGGCGATTCGGGCATTATTTTGGGTTATGAAGAAGAAGGTGAAATATATTGGAGAGCCAAACCCTTGACGCAAGATCATAAACCCGAATGCAATGTGGAAAAAGCACGAATTATAAATTCGGGTGGGAAAGTTATTACAAAGTCTGGTGTACCTAGAGTTGTTTGGAATCGGCCAAGATTAGGTAATTTTTGTTGAAATACATTATTTTTATAATTTTAAGTTATCAATTTTCATATATTTTTGTTTTTCTTTCACATTTGCCACATTTGATAGTTTTAATTCTTTATTGTAAGTGTTCGAAAAGGTTTGATTGACAAACATTTCCGTTTTATATGCGATAAAATTTGTCAGCAAAGATATTTTTTTTCAATTCTAGTGATTACTAGCGATTTACGCAAAAATGACTCCATTATTTATTTATACCACACAATCAGTGTGTACCTATAACAAACTCGCAACCTATGTTATCCGAGCCAACCATTACAATTGAATTACTCAGACATATGTCAATGTCAGATTTCTTAATCTAACCAAAGTAGTGTAGAAATTTGGTGTACAAAATCTTCTTGTCATCAGATGGTGTCTGTCTGTTCCATTCAAGTATTACGTTTCTAATGGAATGTTGAGGGAATATGTTAGTTCCTAATTGGTCGCCTAAATGTTCCCCATCGCTTTTACTATTTTATCCGTGTTAGAATTAGTGTTAAGTATTAAAAGTAATTTCTTGACAACCACTACGAGTTGGAACTTCAAGTACACGAATTCAATTTATTTTTGTGGTTGGCTCTTAAAGAGTGCTGCTAGTACTAACAAGTAAATAAATCATAATTATTTTTAATTAATAGGTCATAAGGGACCAGTGCGGAGAAGTACTCCAATAGATGAGATACCATTTTTGGCGGTAGCACGTAGTCTTGGTGATTTATGGAGTTATAATTCAGCTTTAAATGAATTTGTTGTTAGTCCTGATCCGGACATACGTGTTATAAAAATAGATCCAAAGAAATTTAGGTAAATTTTTAATTTATTTATTATATATTAATTAATTAATTCTTTTCTTATGTGTTTCTCCTTTCTGTGTTTTTTTTTTTTTAATTTTTTCATTTTTTTTTTTCTATTATTTTTTTTTTTTTTTGTTTTGCCAAAATAGATGTTTAATATTTGGAACTGATGGTTTATGGAATGTTCTATCATCTTTTGCTGCAACCGAAATTGTTCGTTATGCTGAACAAATGAATGATCGTAATCTTATAACATTTGGTAATAAAGAATGGACAAATCCAAGTAAATGTTTAGTTGATAAAGCATTAGAAAGATGGAGTACAAAAAAAATGAGAGCCGACAATACATCTGTTGTGACAATAATGTTAGATCCACCTGGTCCACCAAAACGTGATGTATTAACATCATGTTCAAATAATTCATATAATACACCATATCCATCAGTAGAAAATGATGAATGGAATTGTGTATTATTTGATCATAATACCAAAGAATCAGTTGATTTATATAATTTACCGATGCCAACAAGTGGTTTAACAATTATGACACGACATGAAACTGGTGAATTAAAAATATTAGAATATACATCATCATCTTCATCACTTGCAGCAACGTCATCATTGGAATCATCATCGGCAACAATAAGCTGTAATACAGATGTAACATATATGAATAGTTTTGCTGAATCATATAATTCACTAATAAACAATTCAAATCTTGATGAATCAACATCGTCATTGTTGACATCATCAT
The DNA here is from genome assembly GCA_027564355.1 of Penthetria funebris. Taxonomy (NCBI): domain Eukaryota; kingdom Metazoa; phylum Arthropoda; class Insecta; order Diptera; family Pleciidae; genus Penthetria; species Penthetria funebris. Next base: position 25,866 of record JANSTX010022994.1, on the reverse strand, counting down.
TGTCTTCAACATCAGCGATCACACCGTGTTTACGATTAGATGGAATGACAACAATAGAACCTGGATCATTAACGGAATCGGTTGCAAATTCAGTGGCTGCTTCTTCCTATAATATATACGATAATTCAGATTTAGATTTCCATTTAAGTGATACTAATAATATAAATGACAATATTGAACAATACAATACGAATAATAATAGTAATAATAATTGTACCATAAATTATTCTCATTTTAACAATTTTGGAGATACATATAGTTTAACAAAATTAGAAACTCGTAGCGAACAAATTCATTCAGGATTAGAAACATTATTTACTGATTCATCATCATCATCATCATCATCATCATCGTCATCATCATCGTTATCGTCATCTTCGGAGGCTTCAATTTCATTATCATCATCACCGGAAGTATCTTTATTTCATGGTTTTCAAGATATTTATGAACGAAATCAATACAATTGTATTACAAGTAGTTTTCTGTCTCCAATGAATGATATTATACAAATAGTTGAAACAGTTGGTCAAAATGTTGCTGATGGTGATGGTAACGGTGACGGTGGTGGTGGAGATGATGGCAGTAGTGATCTTCATGTTATTGAAGATGTTGGTAGTAATAGTGGTCTTAACTTTAGTAATAGTATATCAAATGTACAAATAAAATCACATCACCATTATGATAATAATTTAAGTGAAGAGACAAATCAAACAACAATTCTACCACAAATACAAATTGAAAATGATAATATTATAAATGATAATTTAGCAAATAATTCAGTACTATATGATAATGACTATTTACTATCATGTTCCAGTAATACTGAAGACGATGATGATGGTGATGATATTGGTGATATCGATGAAATTGGTGATATCGATGAAATTGGTGATGTCGATAATATTGGTGATGTCGATGATATTGGGAATGTCGAAGATATTGGTGATGTCAATGACATTGGTAATATCGATGATGTTTGTATAGAAAATACGATTGTTGGCCAAACAAATAACACACCTGAGATAACGATAATGACAAAAGAATTGGATACAATTGTTAATAATGAAATAGATATTACTGATGCTTCTTTAGATGATAGTATACAAATAAATGAGATATCATCCAGCGTTACAACCGATAATAAATTAAAAACAATTACAGCTGCATCTTGTACAAATTGTCATACAAAACCAGTAATAAGAATTAAAAGATTAAAAATAAATGACGATTTAATGAATTTACTTAATTTTAATGAGAAACGTATAACACGTTCAAGTGATCATTATCATCATCCTCATCATCATCATCTTCATCGTCGTCGTCGTCGTCGTTGTTCACTTCCTCAGAAACAACAAAAAACAATATTAAAAACAATAAGTGGTACAATTCAGAATAAACAAAAACAAACAGTCAGTGTTTTAAAAAATACGGTAAAACAATTATTTAAACAAAAAACAATAACAAATTTGTCACGTGAAATTCAAAGTGATAATCTTGTAACGACAACAAAATTACGTTCAAATAAGGTAATAAATTTATCATCGCCGACAATTCAAAATAATATTGATGATACTCAAGGAAGACAACGAACACTTCGTTCACGAAATATTCCATTAACTACAACATCAGTGCTTTCTGTGTCCACATCAACATCATCATTGTCAAATAACCGAAAATGTGCTGTAAGTAATAATAATAATAATAATATTAGCATTAATAATGTTAGTATAAGCAAAAATATAAATAGTAAATTTAATAGTAATAATATTAAGGGTAATTTAAAGAGTAATGAAAATATGGTGCAAAATAGACCATCATTAATATCCAAAAAGGAATGCTATGGTAGTGTTGTAAGACAGCCTTCAAAATGTATTAGAAATAATAATAAACTTTCAAGAAACAAGTTAAAAACCAATTTATCAAAGCGTTTTCTCAAAATATCGTCAAGAACTAATCGATGGTCATTACGTAATGCTATAAGTAAAAATAAATTGAATTTAACAAAATAATTTTCCAATAATTTTGATAATATTTAAAGTGTGTATCACCATAACAAACATTAATTTGATTGTATAATTTAATTTACATAATCCAATTGATACAGCTGAACAGAATGTTACTGCTCTAGAATGTTGATTTTGACATATTATTAACAAAAATGAAACACCACACTGATTAACAACATGTTAACAAACTTACTATCAAATTTTTCCAATAGTAGCAATATTAACTAGGAATTGACACCAAAGTGGTACGCACTAACTTTGGTCGACACGACATACAGATGCATACACAGTTGATGTAAATTTTAATATAAAAAAAAAAAAATGATTTTAAAATTGTAAAAGAAATTAAAATTTGTATTCACAAATAATATTATTATTTTTTTTTGAATGCATTTAAATGAATCTTCCTTTGGAAATATTCAAGGTTATTTCTCGGATTATTTGCATAGATAAGGTTCGATAAAGTTGTATATTAATATTTATCAAATAAGCATTAGCATTCGAATTAAATGAGAACGTTCACATTCAATGTTAACGTTGTTGGAATTTTCGGAAAGAAGCACTTCTCAGTAGTCAGCAATCGGGGGATGCTAATTTACAAACGATTTATCAAGTAAACAGTCATTGTAAAAATACATAACATACCGTACCACACCAAATGATAGATCAATTAAATAATAATATGTGAATATATTCATCAGATGTCTAATACTACACTATGTATACAACTTAATTAGATAGTGTACTTGATGGAATAAATAAAATACTGAATTGCAATATACTAAGAAAATTTCTATAAAATAAAGTTAAAAATGATTTGAATGCTCTTAATTTTTACAATTCGCATTTATTTATGATGCAACAAAGTAAGCACGTCTGCAGTGATAAGATGTTTGATATAACCATGAAAATAGGGTGTTACAATTACATGAAATCAAATCTATTTATTTTGAAATGTTGCAAAATAGTGCACATTTTTAGAAGTACAACTGTCTTAGCACATTAAATTATATTTTCAGATATCGTGGTGTTTTTTTTTTTTTTGCCTTTATTGTAAATGATGAGAAAAGTGTCTGGAAAGTACATGAGCTCTGTTATAGTTCTAGTTTAGTATTATAGAATATTTGATGAAGGTAACAATAAATGGATAGAAATGTGCCTTTGACGTGTTAAAAAATAAATTTAAAAAAGAAACGAAACAAATGTATTTTATGGACGGACTATTACCAAAATTGAATAAGCATATGAAACGGTTTCACATATAAAAATGATACATACACATCGAGATACACATATGGAATAATCAAATTTAGGTAGATATCCATCATGTGATTAAAATTATATATGTTTTATAATATGTACATAGCTAATATGTCAATGCAACGATGATCACCTGAATTGGAAATGTGTAGCTTTTCATGAAAATATAAACGTACTATCACTCATTGATTTTTATTAGACACATTCAATCATCTAATTATAAAATACATTTTTTATTCTAAATTAAAACAATGCATCTTTGCTAATGAAAACTTAGCTTGTTCATCTAGAAATTAAGTTATGCAGTAAAATGCATCATTTTTTTTTTAAAACGTAGCAATAATTAAAAATAATTAATTAAAAACAATAACCCAAAATTATACGTAATTTGTTTGAGATTTTTGTTTGTAATTATATAATTTTAAAATTTGTTTGTTTTAAATACCAATAGAAGTTATATTATTATAATTGTTTATAATTGACGCTTTGCTAGTTTTGACCTGATTATTCTCTAGTGTTACCTATTCCTATTTTATAAATGTTTATTAAAACATATTTAAAATTTTTATTGATCTTTTTATATATTCATATTTTGAATACGGTACTCAGAATGTGCATTCGCTGCACATTCAAAGAGGTTTTTAGAAATTGTGCTAATATTAATTAGTAGAGCAACAGTAGCCACTATCGCGAATACACAATGCTTCTGTTATATATAACTGGTTATTAATTTTATTGACAAAAAATACTTAATTAAATATAAAACAGTGGATGTGAACAGCAAAATATTTAAGCAATTTCTGATATTTATTAAAATATATGAATTTTTGATGTGGTACAAAAATTACGGTAACTCCCAAAATGACATTTTAAATAAATTACTCTGTCTGAACATAAGATTCAATCAATAGATAAAACATTTGTTAAGCAAAATAGCAGGATATCATCTAATATTCTTCTTATAAGTACCAAATTTATAACCCAAGTGAAATACGTAATCTTAAAATGTAACGTAATTACCTCTTATTTGCAGTTAGGTTGCTATTATAAGAATGCATTTTAAAGGGGGTATACAATTGTGGTATCATATATAATTAATTAAGTTAGTTTTGATGTACATTTCTAAAAATGTATGATTATTTAGTTTAGTTCAATAGAAAAAAGGTTCTTATTTTTATTTATAATAAATTAATTTTAATTTTAGTTTTTTTTTTTTGTAATATTTGACTAACACATGTACTAGGTATAATTATTAAATTTAATATTATGTGCCTTGAGTTACCATTGAAAAAAGAAAAAATTTAATGAAAATATTGAACGTTTAAAAAAAGTTGAAATGAAAAAGAAAAAAGAAAATATTTTTCCAAAAATTCTGAATATAAGCAAAATGTTATATTTAAAAAATAGATTTAGGAGAATTAAAATTATATAAAGGATAAATATTTATATAGTGGCTATATTATACTCGCCTAAACTACAATTTAGTCGAGAAGAATTTAACAAATAATTAAATGATTGAAGTTTATATTAAATAGCTTAAAATAAATTATAATGTAAAATATATTTTTTAAAATAAGAAAATATGTTTTTTTTTTTTTTTTATAGGATACACACTGAAACTTATCAATGACTACCTTTGTTTTAAACTGATAATACCGTTTATTACGTTCTTTGGTTAAGCGTAATTCGACAGAAGAAAAGCGAAGATTGAATTAAATCTATAGATGAAACCATATTGTTGTCGGGAAAAGTGGTGATCCCTGTCAACGAGTTGTTTTGTTTTTTTTTTCTAAATAACACTGCAAAGAGCAAAGCAGAGTATTTTCGACTGAAAATCAGTATCCTATTAATATGACCAGATACTGGGTTTCAGTCGAAAAAACACAGCCAAATAAAAAGAATTCGGCAAATTATGTAATAATTGTTTAAATTTATGAATCGAAGAGAAACAATAATCTTTGGATGATGACAAAGATGTATTTTATATAGTTATTTGTCACAAAAATTAATAAAACTTGATTCGAACAGGTAATCTGTAGTAGGTAGACATAGTTTACGAATATGCACAACAATCATAATTTATCATTAGTGGTACAATATTCGATAACAAAACAATCTCTACTATAGGTGACTGTTTTTTTTTTTTTTTTTGTATCACCTGACACTTGGCACAAGTAACCAAATAGACTATATAACAATTATAGCAAGAGTTGGAGAAACATCATCATTGTTGGATGATGTACTTTGATACTGCTAACACGTATCCTTTGGTCAAATACAGTATGAAATGAGGATTTGTGGACATTATTGAATCTTTAGGCAATGAATATCAGACGGGAAATAAATGAAATTGTATCGTTCATTTACTGAGTATACGCGTTCATAGTAGTAGCAAACCTGGTAGACAAAAAATTATAATATGGCTAAAAACGATCAGTAAAAATCGTGAAAAATTATTTGTTGATGTCCTTATGGCTCTTGTTGCGAATGAAGTTTGAGGTGACGATGATGATGACGAAATGATGACCTGATATTTACTTATTATTGTTCCGAATTTTAACCATATATTGATACAATCATATGGAAACATTGTTAAATAACTTCTTAATATTTAGGCGTTTATCTTGGAAATAGTTTTTAGAGATTAACTTGTCAACTTTTCCTTGTATTTGTGTTTTTAGATATGATTGTATAAAACCACATTACCATATCATACTAACAAGCAAATTGTGTGGTTGCATTATGTAGATAGAGCAGAGTACTGACATTGACGGGATGAAATGTGTTGAAAGTCGTAGCACATCTTTGGCAATTAAAAGCGATGCTGAAATGTCAGTAATATCACGATTTTTTAGACTATATATTATAGCTGAATATTTGGCATATATGTATACATTGTAGTTAGTGTTAGTGTATATTTTACCGTTTACAGCATGTCTCTATCTCCAACCGTCAACGAGACACTGCAATTTTTGTTTCTGACGAAAAATGTTGGTACATTCCATAGGTTTGTGGATTTGTATCAGGACATCATAATCTTCAGAAGATCTATTTTATTTAAATTGCAAATATCTCAGAAACGGTTATAGATAGAGTTTTCGTGTGTGAGGATGAAATGTGTAGAAAGTCGTAGTGCATCTTTGGCAATGCTGTGCGATGCTGAAACCACAGTAATATCACGAGTTTCTTCGATTTTTTAGACTATATATTATAGCTGAATACTTGACGTATGTGTATAAACTGTAGTAGTGTTAAAAATAAAAAAAATCTGTAAATTTTCATGCAAAATACTTAAACGTGAAAGATAAAAAACAAATTCATGTATGGTAAATGCTTTATTCAAACTGATAATTAAAATACGTTTATAAATTGTTAAAGTTTCCACAATAAAATGAATGCCTAACTTAGTGACGTGTTTGATTACGCTCAAAATGTTATCAAATAATTAATTGCGGACTAATAATAATAATAATTATTATTTATAATATATTTATTCAAATTAAATGAAATAGGATTTAAATTTTATAAATTGAAAATTCCTTCCAAAATATTAAAAAAAAAACACCACATTTTGTATACACTAAACAAAAATTAGGCTGTTAATGCTATAAACTGTTGAAAAACGTCCAAGATATGTGTATCCAAGTCGGATGTGAATAGAAGTGTCTCTAATGTGCTGCTATACTTCTGAACTTGTTCATGATGCTAAATATATAGAAAATAAAGATAAAAATTTAATTTAGAATAAAAATGTAAAAACAATATATTCAATATTAAGAATAATCGACTGTATAATGCTGACCACATTATGGTTATTCTTCGAATTTCTCCCGTCATACATACTGCTATAGCAACAAACATTAAATTGATATTCCTTTTTATCTGACAATTAAATATAAGCGCAGTATAATTCGATGAATTAGATCACCGGTAATTCTGGCGAAAGAATATAGTGACCGACTAACATCTTGGGTACTCAGCTCAGCCTTACTCAGTGTCAACCGGAACTGGTTATATTTTTCTTGTGCAATTATTAAAAAAAATTGTTAAAATAATTCTTATTTTCATAATTTTGAAGATCTGTATCAGTCGAGCGAGTATAGTTTTTGTAGAAAATTGAAAATATCTCATGGACGGTTACATATTTAGAATCACGGATTGTACACATATAAACTCAATACGAGTGGTTTATAGTGTAGTCCATGCATTTGCGCTTCGAGAACAAGTACATGCCAGTCTTTAACTTTTCATTCTTATATATATCACTATAAAGTTACGTTTGCCTGGTTAAAATTATTGATAATTTGGAAGATCTGTTTCAAGAGAGCATAACTACGAAAGCAGATACAGTTTTTATTTAACTTTGAAAATATCTCATGGACGGCTAGATATATAGACTTGGTACGAGTAGTTCCATGTAGTGCGTCTATGCATTTTTGTTTGAAGATCTAATTATTGGTACATACAACCAGCATAATGTTATGCATCTCTGGTGCAATTATTAAAAAATTGTTAAATGAATGCTTATCTTCATAATTTTGAAAATCTGTATCAGGAGATCGAACATAACTATTAAAGTAGGTATAATTTTTGTTTGAAATTAAAAATATCTTTTGGACAGTTATATATATATATCGACTTATGAACTGTACATACATACTCTGTGCGAGCAGTTTATAGTGTAGTCTATGCATTTTCGATTGATTAGCAAGTACCTGCCAATCTTATCTGATTCTTGGTACATAACACCAGTATAAAGCTATCTTTTGCTAATGCAGTTATTAATCAATTGTTAAAATAATACTTTACGAAGATCTGTATCAAGAGAGCATAGCTACAAAAGCATATACAGTATTTGTATAACATTAAAAATATCTCATGGACGTAAAATTATGGAATGGACACATATAGACTCGGTGCGAGTATAGTGTAATGCGTCTATGCATTTTTGCTTGGAGAGCGAGAGCCTGCCTAATTCTTCGTACATAACAGCCGCATAAGGTTATTTCCTTACATTTCTATGTGCAATGATGTTAAATATATAATGCTAATCAATTTTGCCTATAATATTCAAATAAGACACATACTTGAAAGTACTGAAACACTTTTAAATGGAATTTATTGTTAATTTGTAGATTTTCTGCAATTTCTTAGTAAAGGTTTAACAAACTAGAATTATTACTTAGCAATACGCAGATATTTTGTATTTAAAAACTATCGAAACAGATAAGAAAAAAAAAAATACCATCAAAAATACTTGTTGAAGACGACCAATTGTCCATCTATACCAATCCGTATCAAAATCCTTTCCATCAGTATCACTTCTAACAAGATGTTCAGATAGTATCATGATAAATCTTTGGAATACAATAAGAAATAGACGTTTTTGATCAACATTAGCCGCTTCTAATTTCTCTTCCATTTTTTCAATCATCTAAAATCAAAATAATTCATTTATTTTATTTATCATCATACCATACGTCATTGTAATATAATTAAAAATAAACAAATAACCCATACATCTTCTGTTGGCTTATCAGCACTTTCAACTTTTTTTCGTTTATTAACATTTTCATCGTCTGAATCATCTGAGGACGAATCGGCACGTGATAATTTATCCTTTGCATCTGTCAATTCTGAACCTATATTGAAATTGATTTTTAAAGAATAAAACAATATCGATTCCAATTTTTACAATAAATATGCACATACCTAATTTAATGACATGCTTATTCATTTTCTTAATTGTTAAATGTAAAATTTCCCATAAATACATTTTTGTAAATTCACTTGTCATTTCTTTGGAGAATATCCATGTGGCAACAGCCGAACATTCAACTACTTGTGTTTTTAATAGTTTATCAATTAAAACACACATCATTTGTTGATGAGTTTTCCATAATTCAAATAAATTATGTAGTACACATATTTGTGCTTCTTCAGAATCAGCTAAAATCTATACGAACATTTCAAAACATAATTTTATGGTGTTACTATACTTTTATTACAAATTTATATATCAGCCTGATAAATAATAAATTATATTATCTAATAATAAAATGCTTACTTTAAAAACGAAATGAAATTTTGAAATAGCAGCAAAACTATGCGAAAAACTTTTCGATCCCAAATTTAATAAAGTCTGTACAAAAACATCAATTTTTAATGGATTAAATGGTGATTCCGTCATCATATCTCCATCATTTTCTCTTGGATTTGGTAAATCCTGTAACACAGTTATCACATCTTCTGGTGTACATTTTTGACGAATTGCTACAACCAATTGATGGGCAGCAGTTGTGCCAGGCAATGCAGCTAGAAAGAGCAATTAAATTAAATAATTAATAAATTTTATATTTATATATACCACTACCATAATACAAATGTTTAACTGAATAAAAATATTCAAAGTAAACTAAAGGGAAACGTATATATGTTGATCATACATAATGAGTTTGCATTCATTTAATGAAATCCCTTGATAAACCAGTGTCACGATTCGAGCAAAATTCCCATTTATGTGAACTCATTGAAATGCAGTAAAAACTAAAGTTTCTATAATACTCATAATCATTACTACTAAGATTTCTAGCATTACATTCTATTTCATCAATTTAATGCTTCCGCTAATTTGGATTTTGGAATAATAATACTAAAATGGTTTCAGAGAAATCCCTTTCAGTCTGTATAATATAAACATATATTGATATCGTTGTGATAATTTACATCAAACCATATTTCATATAAATATCGTCGATTCCTTCGATGATATCGAAATTTATTCTGGATTATATTTTTAATACAATAACGTCTTCCGAGTTCCCTCTTCTCATCAATGTCTCTATAGTTTTTTGAACTTTTTGACAAATGAACATTACATTATTTTATGAATTGTAATTGTAACACATCGATGCGGCCAATCATAATGCAAACTTATGCAAGAAAAAAGATTTTCTAATATAAAAGAAAGAAAATGATCTTAAACAATGCGTGACAAAGTACTTATATACGACTCTATATAAGAAGAAATTTGAATTTGCTAGCAAGTAAATGAAAAGAAAAAAACAAAAAAAAAAACTAATTGTAATGTAAGAGTACAAGTAATGTATGAAATATAATAAATTAATTGCATATAAATTAGCATTTAAAAGAATAAAAATAAAAAAATTAAATATCGCAAAATTTTTACTTTTAAACTATGAAAGGAGGAAAATTTTACATATTCAATCATTTCATAAAACAAAAAATTAATTTACTTTAGTTTACATCAACATTTATTTTAAGAAGTCGAGTGTATAGCTTAAAACAAAATGTTTAATACTCGTAGTGGTTGAAAATTATTGTGATATTTACTATTATTTGAAAACATTTAGTTAAATCCAGATGTGTTTTATTGATACAGTTCAGTTTTAGTGTTACATTATAATGGATTATCTAAAACACTTGGTGATTATATCAACTGTAAGTTCTTTCTGAAAACTATAATCGATACTAAATGCGATAACGTCGTTTTAAGCATATGTATAGGAACGCTCAATTGACGAGTTGTCACAGTGACAACACAGTTTATTTCCGGTGGATAGTATCGACCCCTCTGAACTAATATAATCATTCTTCTTAAATTTATTCAGTTTTTTGTGACTTTAAAATTTAAAGATTAGACAGTGTAAAACAGCTATTACGTTTGTCCAGTGAAAATTGGTGTGATTGTGACGTATTTAACTTTCGAATATGTGTAATTAAAATATACTCGAAACATGACAGTTTAATGTTCTTCTGTACAGGACAATTTTGTATGATGATATTAGTTCGAAGTAGGCTTTTCCCTTCCATAATTTAGTTTTGGCTCGGCTCTTTTCGAGCTAAATTTAACGTCTGCCGTAACATAGACGCTTTGCGAAAAATATCGAAAATCAACTTAAATTCAGTCAAAATGTTTACTTTCATATATAATCAGTTGTTACAAGAGAGTCTCTATAATCAGTAGTTACATGAGTCTGTAAATAATACAACAAAATAAGCATTTTAATGGAATCTTAAAAAATTTTAATACTACAAATTAGAGACTTCTCTAGTATGAACGTGTTCGATTTAAAATTATGATTAGTCCCAATTGCTCTATATAATTAACAAAAATGAACACATATCATGTCCAAAGAATAAATGTAATATTTGCATTTTGTAATGCATATATATACTAGTGGTGTGGGGAACCTCGAAAAGTTTAAAAAATATTCACCTGCTACACTCGCCTGTCAATTAGCATACAAAAATCGTTTAAAATATCAGCCAAAACAGGCGGTAATTGGTTTGGGGCAGATATAAAACAACAGAATAATCTGAATGTTCAAAAAAATGTATACTTTGATAATTAAACAGACGCATTTTCAGTGATCTTACGAGTTACCCATATATTCTTGCGTAATTATGGAATTTTAAAGTATACCAAAGATTTAATGACATTCACATAATTTAATGGTGTCTTAAACAATTTTCTTAAGATGAGTTCATTTCGTGTAATTACTATTTAAATTGCTTTATTTCAATAAATTTGAATAAATTCTTTTAGATAGCATGTATAATAGCATGTACCACCATGCTAAGTTAAAATCTATGTAACTTCTAACTCGACCATATTTCATTTTCTACCCATATATTCGGTAACTATTGTGTTTGTCGACCAGAGGTGAATATTGTTACCAATAATCTAGATAGTTGAAAATTAACACATGTATTATTTAGATGTAGAATCGGAAAAAAATATAATTGATTTCATATTTTCCATTCGAAAATTGCAATTTATAGTTGTTTTGTTTGACATTTGATGCATATTTAACATCGTCTTGCCAGTTTATGCAACAAAATGATCCGAGATAATGATGAATTTGGTGTATACTTATGAACACTATATGTACAGTTTATATGGAATATCGTTTTTTTAGTACATGGGTAGCAGAGCCAGGTTTAAAGAAACTTACATAGACAAGGAGATGAATGTTCATATCAATCAAATTCAGTATAGCTTAACGGGCATGTTTTTTACAAGGATTACAATCCATAACGTTTATTAGTTAAACAGAAACAGATGAAAATACAAAATCACCAATCGGAAATTTATAAGTACGGTGTTTCCTATAGATTTAGATTCAGATGACTTGTGTTATAATATATTTAATAATTAACTCCTGGAAAAATCCATCTTGACCCACATGATCATATTTTTTTTTATTGAAATTCACTACATTACCCATTGATAATATTAAATTCATTGTACCCTTATTATTAAAGATATTTATTCCGACATTTAAATGTTATTATGAACGAGACATAATATTATCACCTAATACAACAAATATAAATGATGGAAGAACTATTTATTATAATTCAAAGGATTTGGAAAGAAAATTAAGTTCAAGTCAATCATCGTCACAAATAATAGTAACAGTAGTACCATGGGAAGAAGCTCTTAAGTATATTATGTATCTTGTAGTTAATCAGAAAGTTGATGGAAATTTTAATTCAAGGTAAGGACCTTCAACAATTGTAATTTAAATATATTTTTAGTTTAATAATTATGCAATTACTTAAGAGTATAAATTTTAATATAATAATAACACTTGGTTAGATAGATATATAATAAGCATTATATTAAATGCATTATTAGAATCAAAAAATTAATAAAATAAAAATATATAAGTAATTCATAATTAAAATTATTACATAATAATTTTGAAAATCATCAACAAAAAGTACAAATTTTATGGTTTATGATTTTTTAACTTATTGTAATAAAATTGTAAGTTTACTTTCCCTTAATTATTTTTTAAAAAAAAATAATATTTACATGGTTTTTGATTGTTTTAATTACATTTTACATGTTTATCTATTGATGACAACAATTATTATTATGATTATTATAATTTCGTTGCCAACATTTATAAAGAAATTACATTTTTTCATTTTAATTATGAAATTCTTTTACTATACAATACAAACACATGCGATATAATTAAAATTATTTATTGTGTGAAAGCGGAAGGGATTGATTAAAATCTATGTATGAAACAATGATATCTACAACATTGATCAGAACTATTGTATTTGTGTTGATACTTTAATTAATTAGTTTAAATAGTTAGTTACTAATATCTAGATTGATCCATCTGACTGTAACTTCCCCCGCTAGTTATACAACCGATAGAACTCGATCACTATTTAGTTCATCCATGGATGACATACCTAGACTTAAAAGATACGTGATACGTATAATATAGCAAAATTACATCGTATATTGTTCTCTTAAATAGATAATAATATAAAGTAACATTACAAAACGCGTAACGTAACGCAAATGTAAAGGGTTATTTTGTTGAATAGTCATCTCCAATACAAAAATTCATTAGAGACATTCTAACCGACCCACCACAGGCGAATGGACAAAAATTATGTCTAAAGAGCATGACATCTCAATTTGTGTTATTAAACATTTAAAACTTGTATTGACAACCTAAATGATAATGGTGACCAATAAAACTATTTAATAATTACACATAGTTGTAACAGTTAAAATTAATAGCTTAGTAAATATTAAAAGTATAATTAATTTATTTTATTTTTATATAATTTCAGTGATAGTTTCCACTTGGAAACATTTTATAAAGCAAATTATATACCAAATAATAGAAATAATATACAAAAATTTGGTGATATTATAACATTAGCAAAAGGAACATTGAAATTAAATGATAGAGGTGAATTTCTATTTAAAGAAATGGATTATTCAAAATGTTTACGAATAAATTGTGATAATGAAAATAATATAACTGATAAAAATACAATTGCAATATGGTTAATTGAAAAAATTAGACATAGAAATAATATTGATAAAGAAAATCATCATAGATTTGAATTGAAAATAACAATTGTTATATCGAATGAAATTATATTGGAAAATTATGGAAACTATGGAAAATTAAATAAATCCTTTAAAAAATCTCGAAGTTTTGTATTAAAAGAAAATGATTATCCAATATTGTTTGATAAATTACAAGAAACTGTAAATAAAAATTATGAATTGGAAGATAAAATAATTAAAGACAATATTGATGATGATAAAGATTTAAAAATTGAACGAAGAACATTTGATTTGGGCATGTTTCTAAAACCATATAATAATAAGAAACGTTATCATCATTATCAGAAAGCACCAATTTATTTAAATTCACCAAAAAAATCACACCATTTACTAAATACAGGTGAATATTTTATGCAACCGTTAACATTCCAACAAAGTCCACCAATTAATTATCATGAAATTAATTATTCACAATTACCACCATATAAACAACCATCAATTGAACAACATTATTCAAATTTAGATCATAATTCACAGCATACAACTGCAATTAATTTTAATAATAATAATAATTATAATAATAATGACTATCAACATCACATTAATCCATATTCAGATTATGTAAAATTTCCAGAAACACATAACAATTCTCCATTACAAATACCGTCAAATTTTCCAAAGGAGAATTCAGAAATAAAGCCTACAACAACACATTTACACCATCATTATTATTTAAATAAAGAAAAAATTCCAATAACAGAATTAATAGGTTTTGAAATGAAAAACAATTTAAAAAATTTAAATACTCTAGAAAATTTTCAAAATTTACAACACGATAACGATCAACATGTTCATCATACCCTTTCAAAGCCAATTGTAACACATAATTCTGCTCATATTTTATCACAGTCAAATGATTATGATGATGATGATGCACAACATCATCCGTTTAATGCTAATAACTATAATACATATCCAGAACATCACCATGACTCACAACCATATTTATTATCTCACCATCAGTTACCAATAATTTATGATTACAACGCTAATGATAACAAAAATAGTAATAGTAATAATAACAATAATAATAATAATAAATATCCAATTCAATTACAATTAGTTACACCTCCTCAATTATTCAAACAACAACCATTAACCACAACATTACAATATACGTCACCAATCGATTTTATACAATCAAATAAATATCAAACACAAATACAATTTACACCAATTCTGAATCAACATAAACAAGAACATTATCATCAATCACAATATTTACCCAATCAAGAATACAATAAACAACAAGAATATTCAAATTATCAACAATATAACCATCCAAGAATGAATCAACAAACAAGTATAATAACAACTGATAATAATGATGATAATATAGAAATATTAAATTATAAAATAAATAAAAAAAGTTCAAATTATGATATAAGATATTCTGAACCTGATCCAATTTATCATTCATCATCAATAACACCAGTACCAAATGTTATATTTACACAACAAGAAGAAAATGTTCAAACTGTGTCCCATAAACCGAAAGAGCAGATCTATCTTAATAATGGTAATAATAGTCATAAAAATAATAATAATAACGAAAATGAACATTATAATATTAATAAAACCATAAATGATTCATTTACTACTCCCAAAAATATAAATAATAACAATAAATATACAGAAATTATAGAGAAAAATCAACTCAATAATAATAATAATAATAATAATAATAATAAACAATCATTTACATCTGAGGATCGGCGATATGTAAAAAAAGTAAACCATCT